>JAXCGZ010002088.1:42500-80000 GCA_037179515.1 Halocaridina rubra | reverse complement strand
GGTAAAAAATGATTCATGTTTTCACATATATGTAATGTGCTTATTTGATAATTTCATGGCCCGAATGAGATTAGGATTTGAATTAAATGCTAAAATGAAGCCAGGAGTGAGGTTGGGGAATCTGTAATATGAACATAGTGGCATTCAGTTAGAATGCGTTCATTCCTAAGTATAGCAGATATAAGCTATAAGGTTGGGTTCCTTTTAACCTTCTGTGGTGTAGTGGTAGAGCCTTGTCTTAGTAATCATAAGTCCTAGGTTCGAGTCCCGGTCGGGGTAAAAAAATGATTCATGTTTTCACATATATGTAATGTGTTTATTTGATAATTTCATGGCACGAATGAGATTGGGATTTGAATTAAATGCTAAAATGAAGCCAGGAGTGAGGTTGGGGAATCTGTAATATGAACATAGTGGCATTCAGTTAGAATGCGTTCATTCCTAAGTATAGCAGATATAAGCTATAAGGTTGGGTTCCTTTTAACCTTCTGTGGTGTAGTGGTAGAGCCTTGTCTTAGTAAACATAAGTCCTAGGTTCGAGTCCCGGTCGGGGTAAAAAAATGATTCATGTTTTCACATATATGTAATGTGTTTATTTGATAATTTCATGGCACGAATGAGATTGGGATTTGAATTAAATGCTAAAATGAAGCCAGGAGTGAGGGTGGGGAATCTGTAATATGAACATAGTGGCATTCAGTTAGATTTCGTTCATTCCTAAGTATAGCAGATATAAGCTATAAGGTTGGGTTCCTTTTAACCTTCTGTGGTGTAGTGGTAGCGCCTTGACTTAGTAATCATAAGTCCTAGGTTCGAGTCCCGGTCGGGGTAAAAAATGATTCATGTTTTCACATATATGTAATGTGCTTATTTGATAATTTCATGGCCCGAATGAGATTAGGATTTGAATTAAATGCTAAAATGAAGCCAGGAGTGAGGTTGGGGAATCTGTAATATGAACATAGTGGCATTCAGTTAGAATGCGTTCATTCCTAAGTATAGCAGATATAAGCTATAAGGTTGGGTTCCTTTTAACCTTCTGTGGTGTAGTGGTAGAGCCTTGTCTTAGTAATCATAAGTCCTAGGTTCGAGTCCCGGTCGGGGTAAAAAAATGTTTCATGTTTTCACATATATGTAATGTGTTTATTTGATAATTTCATGGCACGAATGAGATTGGGATTTGAATTAAATGCTAAAATGAAGCCAGGAGTGAGGTTGGGGAATCTGTAATATGAACATAGTGGCATTCAGTTAGAATGCGTTCATTCCTAAGTATAGCAGATATAAGCTATAAGGTTGGGTTCCTTTTAACCTTCTGTGGTGTAGTGGTAGAGCCTTGTCTTAGTAATCATAAGTCCTAGGTTCGAGTCCCGGTCGGGGTAAAAAAATGATTCATGTTTTCACATATATGTAATGTGTTTATTTGATAATTTCATGGCACGAATGAGATTGGGATTTGAATTAAATGCTAAAATGAAGCCAGGAGTGAGGGTGGGGAATCTGTAATATGAACATAGTGGCATTCAGTTAGATTGCGTTCATTCCTAAGTATAGCAGATATAAGCTATAAGGTTGGGTTCCTTTTAACCTTCTGTGGTGTAGTGGTAGCGCCTTGACTTAGTAATCATAAGTCCTAGGTTCGAGTCCCGGTCGGGGTAAAAAATGATTCATGTTTTCACATATATGTAATGTGCTTATTTGATAATTTAATGGCCCGAATGAGATTGGGATTTGAATTAAATGCTAAAATGAAGCCACGAGTGAGGTTGGGGAATCTGTAATATGAACATAGTGGCATTCAGTTAGAATGTGTTCATTCCTAAATATATATATATATATATATATATATATATATATATATATATATATATATATATATATATATATATATATATATATATATATATATATATATATATATATATATATATATATACTTTTATATGAATAAATTTTACCTCAACCGGGAATGGAACCTGGGATTTACAATTGCTAAGCCAAGGTGCTACCAACTACACCACAGAAGGTTAAAAGTGAAACCAACCTTACAGCCTATATCTGCTATACTTAGGAATGAACCCATTCCACCTGAATGCCACTATATTTATATTACAGTTTCCCGAAACCTCACACGTGTTTTCGTTTTCACATTTAATTTAACTCCCAATCTCATTTGGGACCAACAATAACCAAATAAGCCTGTTACCATATGTGAAAACATGAATCGTTTTTACTCCGACTGGGACTTGAACCTGGGACTTATAGTTTCATAGCCAAGACGTTACCAACTACACTGAAGAAGGTTAAAAGGGAAACAAACCTTTCAGCTTATATCTGCTTTACTTAAGAATGAACGCATTCAATCTGAATGGAACTATGTTCATATTACAGTTTCCCCCAACATCAATCGTGGTTTCGTTTTCGCATTTAATTAAACTCCCAATTTCATTCGGGACCAACAATAACCAAATAAGCACATTACCATATGTGAAACTAGGAATTATTTTAACCCCGATCGGGACTTGAACCTGAGGCTCATAATTACTAAGCCAAGATGCTACCAACTACACCACAGAGGGTTTAAAGGGGAACAAGCCTTATAGCTTATATCTGCTATTCTTATTAATGTATGCATTCTATTTGAATGCTATTATGTTCATATTACATTTTCTGCAACCTCACTCGTGCTTTTGTTTTCGCATTTAATTCAACTCCCAATTTCATTTGTGACCAACAATAACCAAATAAATACATTACCATTTCTGAAAACATGAATAATATTTACCACGACCGGGTCTTGAACCTGGGACTTGTAATTACTAAGCTACGGAGCTACCAACTGCACCACAGAAGGTTAAAAGGAAAATAAACCTTACAGCTTATATCTGCTATTCTTAGGAATGAGCCCATTTTATCTGATTGCCCCTATGTTCATATTACTGTTTCCCCCAACTTCACTCGTGGTTTCGTTTTTGCATTTATTTCAACTCCCAATCACATTCGGAACCAACAATAACCAAATAAGTACATTAACATATTTAAATACAAAATTCGCTTTTACCCCAACTGGGATTTGAACCTGGGACCTATAATTACTAAGCCAAGGTTCTACCAACTACACCACAGAAAGATAAAAGTGAAGCAGACCTTACAGCTTATGTATGCTATGCTTAGGAATGAACACAATCTATGTGAGTGCCACTATGTTTATATTACAGCTTTGCCAAACCTCACTCGTGCTTTCGTTTTTGATCTAATTCAACTCCCAAACTCATTCATGACCAGCAATACCCAAATAAGCACATTACCACATGTGAAAATATGAATAATTTTTACCTCGACCTGGACTTGAACTTGGGACTTATGATTACTAAGCCAAGGGGCTACAAAGTACACCGCAGAAGAAGTAAAAATGATTTTTGTTTTCACATAATATAATGTGCTTATTTATGATATTGATGGTCCCGAATGAGATTGGGAGTTGAATTAAATGCGAAAACGAAACCACGAATGAAGTTGGGGGAAACTGCACTATGAACATAGTGGCATTCAGATAGAATGAATTTATTCCAAAGTATAGCAGATATAAGCTGTAATGATTGTTTTCCTTTTAACCTTCTCTGGTGTAGTTGGTAGCACCTTGGCTTAGTAATTATAAGTCCCAGGTTCAAGTACAGGTCGGGGTAAAATTTATTCAGTTTTCACATATGGCAATGTGCTTATTTAGTTATTGTTGGTCTCGAATGAGATTGGGGGTTGAATTAATTATGAAAACGAAACCACGAGTGAGGTTGGGGGAAACTGTAATATGAACATAGTGGCATTCAAATAGAATGCGTTAAATCCCAAGTATAGCAGATATAAGCTCCAATGTTTGTTTCTCCTTTAACCTTCTGTGGTGTAGTTGGTAGTGCCTTGGCTTAGTAATTATAATTCCAAGGTTCAAGTCCCGGTCAGGTAAAAAATGATTCATGTTTTCACATATGGTAATGTGCTTATTTGGTTATTGTTGGTCCAGAATTAGATATTTATTTTAATTAAATTTCAAAAATAAAACCATAAGAGAGGTTGGGGAAAACTGTAATATGAACATATTGGCATTCATATAGAATGCATTTATTCCTAAGTATAACAGATACAAGCTGTAATGTTTGCTTCTCTTTTAAGCTTCTGTGGTGTTGTTGGTGGCTCTGTGGCTTAGTTACAAGTCCCAGGTTCAAGTCCCTGTCGGGATAAAAATGATTCATGTTTTCACATATGGTACTGTGCTTATTTGGCTATTGTTGGTCCCGAATGAGATTGGGAGTTGAATTAAATGCGAAAACGAAACCACGAGTGAGATTGGAGGAAGCTGATAAAATGAAAATTGTGGCATTCAGATAGAATGCATTCATTCCTAAGTATAGCATATATAAGCTGGAAGGTTTCTTTCCCTTTTAACCTTCTGTGGTATAGCTGTAGCACCTTGACTTTGTAATTATAAGTCCCAGGTTTAAATCCCAATCGGGGTAAAAATGATTCATGTTATCACTTATTGTAATGTGCTTATTTGTATATATATATATATATATATATATATATATATATATATATATATATATATATATATATATATATATATATATATATATATATATATATATATATATATATATTTTTTTTTTTTTTTTTTTTTTTTTTTTACACTCACTAGCATTGCTGGGAATTTCAATTATTTTACTAGTGTCAAAGTATTTGAACAGAAAATTCCTTTAAATGACGGCACTCTAGAATCAATAATAATTACTACTGAAACCACAAAAGGTTTTACACTCTAGGCATAAACAAACAAACAAGCAAACAAACATTTATTTCCATTTTGTACAATGGTTATTCAACATTAATAGTAACTTATAAGTAGACATGTAATTAAACTAATAAATAAGAGGGTTAGACATATAGTTAAATTAAATGTAGCTTTCATAGAAAATAATAATGCTGTAATAAAAATGTTAACAATAATGTTAATAATAAAGTAGTAAGTATGCCACTAGATACAGGATCGTTATTATCGTCATCATTTCCATATTTGTTTCCTTACAATGAGAATAATTAGTTCTTAATGAGCAGCAACTATTTGTCCAAAAGAAAGCTATATAGTTTGCCTTTGAAAGCTGTGAAGGAGGATGCATTTTTAAGATGCTCTGGAATATTATTCCAGAGTGTTGGCCCTTTGATAGTGATCATCTTTGAACCTGCTTCTGTGTTTGTTCTGTGAATAAAGAGCTCACTGCTCTGTCTTGTGTTGGTTCCCCTTATATCCCTGACTGTTTTTAAATCAAATAGCCAGCTAGGATAATGATGGTCCAAAATTTTGAATACAAAAACATAAATAGCATAAGCGACCTTATTTTCTGCCCGCAGCCACCAAAGTTTATTGAGAGCTGGTGTGATGTGGTCATATGTTCTTATTCCTCCCAGGGCAACTCGAGCTGCAAAGTTAATAAGCTTCTGTATTCTGTTTATCTGAGTCTTAGTGGTAGCTCCCCAGACAGTTGTGCAGTAATTAATGTGACTTAAGGCTAGAGATTCAACAACAGTTATTCGAGTGGTAGTCTCAAAATTGTCTTTTATACGTGATAAGTACATTAATGTTCCTGTAACCTTTTTGCATACTTTATCTATGTGGGAATCAAACAACATGTGGTTATCAAAGTGAATTCCTAGGTTTTTGACTGTTTTGCTAGGTGTGATAATATTGTCGCAAAAATTAATTGTTGTGTTTTCTGGAATTTGTGCTATGTGGAACCTTGAACCAATAAATATGCACTGTGTTTTACTTTCGTTAATTAACAGCCCAATTTCTTGGAAATAGGTTTTAATTTTTGACAGGGTGTTTTCTGCTCTTAAAGTTAGCTCTGGGAGATTATTAATATCACCACTAAGGAGTAGTTGAGTGTCATCTGCATATTGTACGACTAGACAGTCAGAAATGAAAGAAGATAGATCATTTACATAAATGGAGAAGAGGATAGGACCAAGTACTGATCCCTGTGGAACACCAAATGATACATTTTTTGGCACAGAGATAATGTTGTTAAGACGTATGGACTGTTTACGATTAGATAGATACTCGCTAAACCAGCTTGGATCAGTATTTAAGTTAATACATTTACTTAAAAGAATTTCATGGTTTACACTGTCGAAGGCTTTTGATAAGTCTAGTAATATAAGCAAAGATATTTTTTTCATATCTATATTATTATATATACTATTCGTAACTTTAAGCAGTGCAGTTTCCGTCGAGAGTTTTGGTCTGAAACCATGTTGGTTAATCGTTAGTAGTCTATTTGATTCTAAATATGACATAAGTTGGCATGCAACAATTTTTTCTATTATTTTAGAGAAAATGAGTAGCAGGGAAATGGGACGATAGTTTGTCACATCTTCTCTGTCTCCCTTTTTATGCAGAGGTATTACATGTGATATTTTCCAAGAGTCAGGAAACTTTTTAGTAACAATGCAAGTGTTCATAATAGTTAGAATATAGGATGCAATCATGGGTAGAGCATCTTTGATGAACTGAAATGGTATACCATCTGAACCATAAGAGCCAGAGTTTCTTAGGATCTTTATTGTAAGAATTAGGGTAGCACAATCGATAGGATTTATCTTGAAGTACTCTCTTGTGTTTTCGTTGGAAGAATTGTCATTTAAGCAATTACTCATATTCACTGAGTTGATGTTTTCTTGAGTTTTTTCATATGTATTTTTGCCAACGTTAGCAAAATAGTTATTAAAGTTATCTGCTTTGTCTTTCAACTACGTAATATTTTCATATCTTTCTGAGGTACTCTTTTCATTTGGTATCATGCTTCTTATCACTTTCCATGTTGCTGCTGTATCATGTCTAGAGTTATTAAATTGTTTTTTGTAAAAGTCTTTTTTACTTACACTGATGAGAGATCTGACATGTTTCTTTTCTGTTTTATAACGTTCTCGGAGAGTCATATCATATCTATTCATTTTTAGCTCTTTTTGTATTTGATTTCTGATTTGCATTGCCTCTTTGATGTCATTAGTTAGCCAGGGGGCTGAGGGGCGGGTAATTTTTCTTGTTACAATGGGTGCACAACTATCTAAGCATTCAAGGAAGACTTTTGTTAAAATCTCAACCTGCAAATCGACGTTATCTGTCTATTTAATTCTATTAAGTGCATTTGTGTTGTTGATTAATGTTTCACAAAAGATATCAGGGGAGTAATTTTTTAGACACCGGAATGTCTTGAGGAGAGGCTTCCTTTTCGGCTTCTTTATGTTTAGCATAGTAATGTTCAGCTCGTGGTCTGCAATTGGGCAGGGAACTACGTCCCAATAGGGTATACTTTCCACTTTATTTGTTATTATCAGATCTATAAGAGTCCCAGAATTAGGGGTTATGCGGGTCGGTTTTGTCACTATTTGTGTTAACTTCACAGTGTTGATCACCCTTTTCATTTTGTTATCTGCTGAGAGCAAGTCATCATTAAAATCACCAAGTATGTATATGGGTTTATGACGCACACAGATGTTTCTGAATGTTTCTAGCAGATGATTGAATGAACTGGTAGGTGCTTTAGGGTGACGGTAAACACATCCTACAATGAAAGATGGAAGTTTCTGATACTGCACAGTGATCCATAAATCTTCGAGCTCCTCAGTTTTTTTCTAAACCTGTGGTTATTTCTGATGCACTAAGATAATTTCTAACATAAATACAAACCCCACCCCCTCGGCCGTGGTCATTGCGAAATATTTTAAACTCTGGGATATTCACATATTTATTTTCAGTTGTAGGAGGAAGCCAAGTTTCACTTACACAGAGGATGTCTATGTTGTAGTCTTTTGTTAGCATTATTATTTCCTCAAAATGAGCAAGCAGGGACTGAGCGTTCACATGTACTAATGTTACATTCTTACCATGTTTCATTGGGGTGGTATCCATAGTCATAGTTGTAGTTTCGACTGTGTGATTCTGCTGGGAATTCATCATTGTAGTGTGTGCTTGGGTTAGCCCATGAATCCTGGTGTCTGTACCTGCCGTTGGATGTGTAACGCTGGTTTGAGTACGTGCCGTGGTATGATCGGGCCGTCCCAAAGTTTGTATGCCTAGGTGAGTGTCTAGGGTTGTAAGAGCCATCACTCCAGGAGAAGTCTCTTGTGCGTGGACGGCGATAAGAGAGGTTTGTATCGTGTCTCTTTCTGTAGTCTCGTGTATAGGGGATCGTTTCATTAGCTATTTGCTGTTTATTTTGGTATGACTGTAGTTTGGGATATTTTGTAGAATACCCAGGTTGTGTCCATTGTTTTCCCCCACGAAATGGCTGGACAATTGTGCCTGTAGGCCATTGCTTCAGTTTGTAAGGCACATATTCAAATCCTTTCGATATCGTTATTGCGAAGGAAACCCAGTTTGGTTTGCGAGAAAGCTCCTTAATCAAGACTTCTTCAGAGGGAATGCCTTGATTTGTCAATGTATTACGTATCTCTCTCTCAAAGGGGTTGCCAGGAATGCGAATATATATTTGAGCTGTAACCCTTGCACTTGCATTATTGGGCAACTGTGGCTGTGGGGGAGAGGACTTCGATGGAATGTTTAGAATAGAGACTGCTGCTATTTTGTCTTTTCTGTTTTCTTCATTATTTTGCAGCCTATTGCTGGGTTGCTCATTATGAACTCGCTAAATATAACAAAATTAAGCATGTTTTGATATTATCGAGTTTATTATTGGCATATACTGCAAACGCAATTCCCAGCAAATAATCCCCATATCCTTATAAGAACAATTACTGGACACTATGCTGAAAGAGGTGTGACGCTTGGCATCCTCTTGGGTGACGATTTTTTACCATAATCTTGGGGTAAGTTTTGCCGACTCGCACCGGATATCTTCCAGAAACCGCAAAAACCTCTCTTCACATTCCCCTTTCTTGTATTAATAGCACTTGTTGGAGAGAATGCTTGCAGATTCTCAGTCTTATTGATGGGAAACGTAGGTTCCATATTCGTCTGCTCCTCGATGGTCTCTAGCCTCTCTTTGATTGGTCTATGTATCATATTACTTTTCATCCCTTCTTCCTCTTCCTCATTTACTTATTGGGTTTATATATATTGTTGTGTTTCAATGTAGCCAAATATAAATACTTGCTCTTACCTGTGGGTAGAGAGACAAAAAATATTAGTACTGTCCCTGAGTATTCCCTGCCTCCTATATAAGAATAGCATAATCCATTCTCATTGGCGATGAACAATTATCATATTTCTATAGGATATAAATGAGATCAAGTAAAGAATGTCTACGTTGTTAATTGGCGGGCTTCTGAAGAGGTGGTGCTAAGTGACATAGTAACGTAAAGTAATATCTATGAATTCTTAATACATGGAAAATATCTATTTATACAAATGTTAAATATTCTTTCTAATGACTTGCATAAAAGGAATATAAATATACAAAGTAATTATATAAATATGCACATACATAACACTCCTTCCCTCTTACGGAAAGGTTAATTTTTCAACAAATATAATCATCCAGGCGGGATACTGTTTTTTGGTCTGGTCGATGCACTTCTTGTACTCATACTAGACTCATTTGAGACAACACTCTTTACATTGTGTCTAACCTGACCCTCATCATTTGCCACTGATCTACCTCTTGACTGATTTACATGTCTTCTATGTACAATACTGTCTACTTCAATGTCATAGTTTAAATCTCCTATGTTGTTTTTAGCAATACCTTGATTCCACTTATCATTGCTAATATAAACACATACCATGACATTATCACTCTCCTTGAAATGTCTTACTCTCTCTGGATTTTCCATTTGGTTCCATCCACGATTAATCTGTTCAGACTGAAAACTAAGAACAACCAAATCCATTTTGGTCTTGATTTTTCTTCCCATAATCAAAATTGATGGAGATTGTCCTGAAGAGGCATGCTTTGGTGTTCTATACTGAATCAAAAACTTACTAATATTATTAACTATATTATTCTGCATAGCTCCTATACATATCATAGTATGTTTGAGAGTCTGCACAAACCTTTCTGCTTCTCCATTTGTAGAAAGATGAAAGTCTGCATATCTCGTATGAGAAAAATAGCAAATTCTTCAGAACAAAATTGTGTACCATTATCAGTAATAACTCTTTCTGGTACTCCATGAGTAGCAAATATTGGCATAAGTGCAGACATAGTAGCATGTGTAATGGTAATTGACAGGATTTATATCAAGCCATTTACTATAAGAGTCAACAATTATCAAATAATACCTTTCTGAAAATGGACCTGCAAAATTCAAATGAATACGCTGCCATGCTTTCTGTGGGTACTCCCATGGATGCAGACGTGCTGGCGGCAGGTTATTCTGATGTGCATTACAGTTTTAACAATGTTTTGCTTATCTCTGAAAATCTTTGTCAATGTTTGTTCACCATGCAAATGATCAGGCAATTGCCTGTGACTTAACAATATCTAAATGTTCTGCATGGATTTCCTTCAGAGCCTGACTTTGCAATATCTTAGAAATAACTAATCTAGCATTGTGTTAAATGCTTTGTCCATTGTGTGCTGCCATTAAGCAGGGTTGCTAGTGATCCCATAAGGAACACACTTAGCCGTATGCAAGCCTAAGTGCCTATAAAATGTATATATATCCTGAGACCATTCATCTAACTCCAGCTGTTGAAATGCTTGTTTGAGGTCTACTCTTGAAAAGATTTTACAACTGCCTAATTTGGCGATATCAGCTGGCCTAGGTAATGGATGTTGGGCTAATTGTAGTTGTGGGTTTACCGTAATCTTATAATCACCACATATTCTAATACTATTATCATTATTGATTGCCGGTACTAATTGTATGGCCCATTCAGAATATGTTGCCTTCTCCCAAGTTTCATTAGCTATTATAGCCTTTTTGTTCAGGATTTGCGCTGGGCAGTGGAGAGGGGAGAAAAGTTATGTCCTACCTTAGTTTCTCCTCTGCTACTTTACAATATTTAGTTCTGACTGGTTTGAGCTGTAGCAGGAAGGTGATTGAAGAATAATGACCCATAATATACTTGCAAATAGATTTCACTAGGATATATTGTTTTTTTTTTCTTTAAGGCTGATAAATCTGTCATGGCAAGAAAGCAAAAAACATCCATGTTGATTGGTTGAAGGGACTTGAGACGTCAGAGTAGCTCAGGGTTGATTGGTTGTAGATGATGATGTCATAATAATTGTCTGTTCTTGTAACTGATGGCTCTGTCTTCCAATATACTCTTCTGCATGTTAGATATTACTTACGGAAACCATTTGTAAGTTTATTATGGGTCATTATTCTTCAGTCAACTTGCTGCTACAGCTCAAACCAGTCGGGACTAATTATTGTAAAGTAGCAGTGGAGAAAATAAGGTAGACATGAACATTTCTCCCTTCTTCACTGCCCAGGGCAAAGTCTGAACGAATAGGCTATAGCCAATAAATTTCTTCCTTAACCAATGGTTTTAGTATATATGAAATCTGTCTGGGAAGATAAAACTTTAAAGTGGCGTCTGATTTGAGACACAAAGAAGCTTTTGCATTTGTAACCTTTTCAACATTATCATTAAATATACCACCATATATAGTAAATAAATTTTCCATTATGCATGATTTCTGTGTTATCTCATTTACCTTTGGTAATCCTGGCGAAGCTACTGGCATTATTTTCAACCAAGATAGACCCATTAAAGCAGGTCTGTTACCTGTTACTACCTACTAAGATAGATTTTCATAAATTTGATTCCTATACTCTACCTTTCGAGTTGCAGATTTCAAAACCTATATTCTAGTTATTGTGGTCCTTTAAAATATTGGTACTAGGCTGTATAGTTAAATCTGGAATTTTTGCAGCAATGTGTTCAGGAATGATTGATATTTGAGCACCTGTATCCAATAACATTGGTATGGCTTGACTAATTAACATCACATGCTCAAACATATGGTCATCACTTTGCCTATGGCTATAAACCTTGAACACTTCTTCTTCACAATCATTTTTCCTTTCTTGTATTACTTTTCGAATTGATGCTTGACTTCATGAAAAAACACATTTTAGCAAAGTGGCTTATATTTTTTACATTACTACACTCTTTGTCTTTGGCTCGACATATGTTCAGCTCAAAATGTCTGTGTCTTTTACTACCAAATCTGGTACAATCATCAGCAAAATTTTGCATTCTTTTATTACCATTAGGTTTACTTTGCCTCTTGTACTGTGTATTCTGAGACTGCTGTCTCTCTCTACTACCAGACCTACCTTTGCTAGCTTTCAATCTAAAATTATTCTGACCTTGTTCATTACTCTACTTGGACTTGAAATTATTCATATTATTTATACTAACAGCACCTATTTCTTTGGTAGCAAACTAATTTTAGGTGTTAGTCTTATTTTCGATAGTACTAGACTGACTATCAGCTACTTCCATTGCTCTGGCTATTGTTAGCAGACTATTTAGAGTGAAATTCTCGCCCTTTAAGAGTTTCCTCCTAAGTTTTGGAGACGAATGCTTCTCAATTACCTGATCAACAATAGCGTCATTTGCACAATAATTATCATAGTCACTAGTAATGGCTAGTTTTTCCAACCTAGTAACTTAAGCATCTGTGCTCTCCTTATCCTCTTGCCCTAATTGTCGAAAATGAAACTGTTCATACCTAACATTAACTTATGGAGTGGAATATGTATCAAATGCGGGCAAGCACTCCTCCAGAGTACAAGCGGGACCAGGTATGGTTCAAGAATTCTTGAACTCCAGTACCTGCTATATGTAGCAACAGTGCACATTTTTCTATGGTGTTGGTAATGGCTGTAGCATCCATGTAGTACTGGAATCTTTTTTCCAAGTTTTCTATCGAGGTCCGAGGCTTGTGGGATCAGTATGTATCGTGAATGATGCGGGTGGTGGAATATCTAGCTGCATCCTGTATTGGAGTTGTCACCTATCAACTCTTCCTACGTCGGCAATAGCGAAAACAACGGCTATAGAGCACTCTCTGGCAACACTGCAAAGGCCAAATTCGCTATCTGCTAAGTTCGTATGTCGTCATCTCTCGTCTCCACTTTGTTGTGTTTCAATATGGTCGAATATAAATACTTGCTCTTTCCAGTGAGTAGAGAGACAAAATATATTAGGACTATCCCTGAGTATTCCTTGCTTCCCATATAAGTATTGTAAAATCCATTCCCGTCGCCACTTTGTTGTGTTTCAATGTGGTCGAATATAAATACTGCTCTATAGGATATAAATGAGACGAAGTAATGAACGTCTAAATTGTTTATTGGTGGGTTTCTGAAGAGGTAGTGACATAGTAACATCAAGTGATATCGATGAATTCTTAATATATGGAAAATATCTATTAATACAGATGTAACTATTTATAAGGACTTATACAAGAGGAATATAAAAATACAACAGCTAATAATCCAAAAGCCTATTGGTTGCATAAGGCAGCCTTGATTCTAAATAATGACTGCCTGAAGATGACTGGGGAACTCAATCTATCCTCCATATAGCCTCTAATTGAACTGCTACTAAAAACTTATTCTAATACTACTACTACTATTACTACTTTACTTATGCCTGCAACACCGCTACCAAGCGATGAAATACAAAAAGAAGGTGGATATGGGAGGTTCTTCTGCATATCCCAAGACCAATTGAATTTGTCTTTCATTTTAAAAGGTCAACGCTCAGAACATGTGTTATGGGTGTGGTTAGGGCAATGCTTGTTCCCATCCAGGTGTCTTTAGCCAAGTTAACCAAATAACCTTGTTTCAATTTATACCGTCAGCCTAAATCAAATCCTATTAGCTCCAGATGGAAGGGAATGTAGGGAAAAGAGTGAGATCCAAGGCTCTTGGTCAAAGCATGGCAATAGATGCAAATCATACAACGTATGCATGCATATATACATATATATATATATATATATATATATATATATATATATATATATATATATATATATATATATATATATATATATATATATATATATATATATATATATATATATATATATATATATATATATATATATATATATATATATATATATATATATATATATATATATATATATATATATATATATATATATATATATATATATATATATATATATATATATATATATATATATATATATATATATATATATATATATATATATATATATATATATATATATATATATATATATATATATATATATATATATATATATATATATATATATATATATATATATATATATATATATATATATATATATATATATACATATATATATATATATATATATATATATATATATATATATATATATATATATATATATATATATATATATATATATATATATATATATATATATATATATATATATATATATATATATATATATATATATATATATATATATATATATATATATATATATATATATATATATATATATATATATATATATATATATATATATATATATATATATATATATATATATATATATATATGTATATATATGTATATATATATATGTTTATATATGTATATATATATATATATATATATATATATATATATATATATATATATATATATATATATATATATATATATATATATATATATATATATATATATATATATATATATATATATATATATATATATATATATATATATATATATATATATATATATATATATATATATATATATATATATATATATATATATATATATATATATATATATATATATATATATATATATATATATATATATATATATATATATATATATATATATATATATATATATATATATATATATATATATATATATATATATATATATATATATATATATATATATATATATATATATATATATATATATATATATATATATATATATATATATATATATATATATATATATATATATATATATATATATATATATATATATATATATATATATATATATATATATATATATATATATATATATATATATATATATATATATATATATATATATATATATATATATATATATATATATATATATATATATATATATATATATATATATATATATATATATATATATATATATATATATATATATATATATATATATATATATATATATATATATATATATATATATATATATATATATATATATATATATATATATAAAGCACAGTGTCCCTGATATATCTAAATCATTTATGAATTTATTTACCTAACTTATTTACTATGTATTCGCTTTTTGTTCACTAAGCTCTTTATTTATTTACTGTTCTAATTTTTCATACACTTTTGTTATTACAACTATACTTTTGTCTAAAATTCTTATTTCATTCGCATATATTCACACAACACAATTTTCCAAAATTCTAATTTCCCTTTAGGCACATAAAACTCTCGTCTGCTTCCATTAAATATCAAAGTTCAACATTTCTACTCAGTCTGAAACTCCCCCGAGATTAATGAACTTAGAATACTCTGAAGAGAAGCATTACCTCTAGCACACTCTTTGCATAATAAATTGAGCGTGCACACTCTACATAATGAACCCTGTTGGAGTTGTAGGAAAATTCCCCTTCCCTTATACCTTTCTTTTTATTGAATTCTATCTTGTAAAATTTCTATCTCTTATACACCTTCATTGTCATTAAAATTTAATGGAAAAAAATAAATATCTTGGTATTGAAGTAAAAAAATAAAGGTTTTTGTATTTTGGGTGTCGCAGGAAATACAAAATAAAATACACAGACTAATTCCTTTATTCACAAAATTTACAGTGGGAATTACAATATAAATGCAATAAAATAACCAATTTATATCATTCCCGTATTAGACTGAATGAGGCAACATTTAAGATGAATGATAATAAAATGTCCAATTCGAAAATAAAGGACGTTTCATATTTGACTGCTAATACTATTTTTATATCATTTATATCCTCCGGCACTTTGTTCCAAAAGGTGGGAAGCCTGAGAGTTTGGCCTCAGTCTTCCATTTTTGTGTTTCATGGAATCACAAATTTGCGTGATTGTAGAGTTTTTCTTTGTGCAGACCTGTTAACTGTATAAATATTCCTCACCCATTTTGTAATAATACTCCTCAATAACTTCTACATAAAGATCACAATGTCATATTTATAGTAGTCTACTAATTTAAGCTATTTTAATGCCCTAATAAATGAAGTTGTCTACTTAAAAATTTCGTGATGAGGATTTTTAGATCCTCTACTACAACCTCTCCATTTCACGAAACAATTGAATAATAGCTAAGCCCTAGAGACTTCAGTATAATTTTCCTGCTATTGCTGTCAAGTGATCTCTTATTTCGATTTTAGAACTAACCTTTTGTATAAATGAAAACAAAGAAAAGTTCCAACGTATTCCCTGCGTGTCGTAAGAGGCGACTAAAAGTGGATGGGGCGAAGGAACTAGGAATACCTCCCTTGCATTAACCTCATGCGAGACGCGAAGAAGAAGGGGAGCAGAGGGGAGAATAACTTCTCCCCAAACTCTAGTTTTGGGGCGTCCAGATGTGCGTGGTTGTAGTACGATGGAGAGCAAAAGATGTGATATTGGATATATATTTGCTAGGAGGAGGATGGATGTATTGGCATTGTGTGAGACGAAGATGAAAGGAAAAGGAGAAGTGGCATTTGGTGTTGTGACAGGTAGGGTGTTTGGGGTTGAAAGGGGGAGAGCGAGAGAAGGTGTGGCATTATTGCTGAGTGAATGGATGGTACATAAAGTAGTGGAACGGAAAGAAGCGTCATCTAGGCTGATGTGGGTGAGGGCTAGGATAGGTAGGGATTGTTGGGCTTTTGTTAGTGCGTATGGGCCAGGATGTGAGAGAAGTGAGGAAGCGGGATGAAATCTGGAATGAGTTAACTAGGTATGTGGATGGCCTTGGTAGAAGGAGCTATGTAGTTGTGTTGGGTGACTTGAATGCCAGGGAGGGTGATAGAGAGGTAGAAGGTGTTGTAGGAAAGTATGGGGTACCAGGTGGGAATGAGAGTGGCGAGAGACTGTTACATATATGTGTGGAGCAAGAGTTGGTGATAGGTAATAGTTTTTTCAAGGAGAAGTTAATAAATAAATATACATGGATGAGAGTGGCAAATGGAAGGGTGAAAGAAAGAGCATTGATGGATTATGTGTTGGTAGCAAAAAGCATGATTGGTAGAGTGAAAGATGTGCATGCATTTAGGAGTGTGGCTACTGGGATATCTGATCACTTTTTGGTTGAAGCAAAAGTGATAATAGCAAAACAGTTGGGAAAAAGAGTGGGGGGATGTAGAAGGGAAATGGTGAAGGTGGAAGAGTTGAAAAAGACAGAGAAGTGGCAACAATATCAGGACAGGTTGAAAGTGGCATATGACTGGGTGAAATAAAGAGAAGGTGGGGAGTTAGAGGAGGAATGGGGGTTGACGAAAGAATATTTTGTGGGACATGCAAGTGATGTGTGTGGAAAGGGGTTTGTTGGAGGTGGCATGAGGAGGGGCAGCGAGTGGTGGAATGAAGGGGTGAAAATTAAGGTGAAAGAGAAAAAGAGGGCCTTTGATGAATGGCTGCAGTGTAAAAGTAGGGAGAAGTATGAAAGATATATGGAGAAAAATGTGGAAACCATGCGGAAGGTAGAGGAAGAGAAAAGGTTGGCAAATGTTAGGTTGGGACAGGATTTTAGTAGGTCATATGAGGAAAATAAAAAGAAGTTTTGAAAAGAAGCTAAGAGAGTATGGAAGGGTGGATCAAGGATGGCAGAGACAGTGAAAGATGTGAATGGAGAGATGTTAAGAGGGAACGATGCAAGGAAAAGATGGGCAGAATATTTTGAGTGCTTGCTGAATGTTGAGGAAGATAAAGAGAGGCAGCTATAGTGGCAGTGAGGGGTGTTCAAGTGCCAGTAATAGGGGATGAAAATGAGAGAGAGATTACAAGAGAGGAGGTGAAAAGGGCATTGTATGAAGTGAAAGCAGGTAAAGCACCTGGAATGGATGGTGTGAGAGTGGAGATGTTGCAAGAAGGGGGTGTGACTGCATTGGAATGGTTAGTGAGAGTGGTTAACATATGCTTTATGTTGTCAATGGTGCCAGTGGAATATGTGATTGCTTGTATAGTGCCCTTATACAAAGGTAAGGGTGATTGTATGAATGCAGTAATTTTAGGGGTATAACTTTGTTGAGTGTGGTAGGAAAAGTGTATGGTCGGATACTGGTTAATAGGATTAGGGATAAGACAGAAAATGTGATCATGGAAGTGCAGAGTGGTTTTAGGAGAGGTAGAGGTTGTGTGGATCAGATATTTATAGTTAGGCAGTTATGTGAGGAATGTTTAGCTAACGGTAAGGATGTGTATTTTGCATTTTTGGATCTGGAGAAAGCGTAGGATAGAGTTGATAGAGAGGCAATGTGGAATGTTTAGAGATTATATGGAATTAATGGTAAATTGTTGCATGCAGTGAAGAGTTTGTATGAGGGCAGTAGAGCTTGTGTTAGGGTAGTGAATGAAGTGAGTGAGTGGTTTCCAGTGAGCGTGGGACTGAGACAGGGATGTGTGATGTCACCATGGCTGTTCAAAATGTATATTGATGGAGTCGTAAGAGAGGTGAATGAACGAGTGCGTGGTTGAGGTTTGAGAATGGTAGATGGGGACAATAATTAGTGGGAGCTGAATCAGTTGCAGTTTGCAGATGATACTGTGGTGGTGGCAGATTCAAAAGAGAAGCTGTGTCAGTTAGTGTCAGAATTTGGAATGATGTGTGAGAGAAGGTACTTGGGAGTGAATATGGGAAAGAGTAAGGTCATGAGGTGTAGAAGAAATGAGGATGGTGCTAGATTGAATGCTATGTTGAATGGAGAGACACTTGAGGAAGTTGATCAGTTCAAGTATTTGGGCTCGGTTATAGCTGCAAATGGTGAAGTGGAAGCAGTTGTGTGTCACAGAGTGGATGAAGGATGTAAAGTGTTGGGTGCATTGAAAGGAGTGATGAAGAATAGAGGGTTGGAAATTAATTTTAAGAAAGTTTTGTATGAGAAAGTGGTTGTCCCAACTGTGATGTATGGATCAGAGTTATGGGGTATGAAAGTAAGTGAGAGACAGAAACTAAATATGTTTGAGATGAAATGCCTGAGGAGTATGATTGGTGTATCTCAGTTGGTTAGGGTTAGGAATGAAGTGGTGAGAGCAAGAACGGGTGTGAGGAGAGAAATTGCAGCCAGAGTAGATATTAATGTTCTGAGATGGTTTGGCCATGTGGAAAGGATGGATGATGAAAGACTGCTGAAAAAAGTGATGAATGCGAGAGTTGATGGGAGAAATGCTAGAGGCAGGCCTAGGTTTGGGTGCATGAATGGAGTAAGGAGAGCCCTGAATGAAAGAAGGATGGATGTGAGGGAATCAAGTGAGCGTGCTAAGAATAGGAATGAGTGGCGAGCGATTGTGATGCAGCTCTGATGGCATCTGCTGTTACCACGGGGCTGCATCTTACAGAGGTATCCCTGTGGTAGGGGCAGTGGGGGAGTTGGCAATTGTGAAACGACACAGGCTGTGGAAGAGCCAGGAGAATGGGCTGTAGCACTCCAGCAGTGCCATCTGAGCGGTTGCTAGCTCCCTCGTCATTGCCCATAGAGGAAAGTAATCCCCTTATTGTTCTCTTTATTTGATGTCGGCTGCCCCCCAATTAAAGGGGGAAACAGCCAAGGTAGATAGAATATCAAACATTTACGAAATAAGATTCATATGACAAATAATTCTCAACAATAAGCCCCGAGTTCTTAGCAGAATTACATAGTATAACATGAGAAGGTCCTACTTTAATTTCTAGGTCTTCGGAGATGTGGTCTAGATATGTTCTTCATCTAATATATATGACTAAAGCTTTACATGAAAAACTAAAAAATAGTGTATAAATCTTTCTGCTTTGGATTCCATATCTAAGATTATAAGATTAAGATGTTCAATAATTTTGGAGAAAGGCTGCTCTATATTCTGAAAATTGTTTGTACATGAGATTCAGGGAACCAATTTGTAAGCATTTAAATATATATTTTGAAAATTTATGGACTGAGTAACGCACTTAAGGGACACCAAATTCAGTAGAGAGCTGTATACTATGAATCTGATAGGTATTAAAACAGTAATTATTAACATATAAAGTTATTATTTTTCATAAAAGACTTTGATGGTGTAGACCCTGTCAAAAGCTGTGGAGAGGTCACATACGGAAAGCAAAGATATCTCATTCTTAATGTTGTTTTTGTGTACTGTCTCTATGAGAGAGAGAAAGAGAGAGAGAGAGATAGAGAAAGAGAGAATTACTGATAAATAATAATGACAATTATTCCTTCAGTATACTAAGTTACAGTATATATCCCTGAAAACGATCCTTGCTTTGACCATGTCTGCCTCATGGCTATTCAGGTCAGTGATCAATCACATGATTTTACTAAGCCTCTTCATCTGATTCAACTCATTTTGCTTTTATTACAGCTAGGAATTGCTGTACTGCTCATATCCGAAGGTCTAAAGCTTATTTTATAAGAAGGATAACCGATGGCCTTAACTCCCTTTATAATAATAAATGTTGGTCCTTAGCCAAAAACCTCTACAAAACTTTTGTAATTCAAGCTTTCACCATCTCTTTCGTTCTGATGGTTCTATAGCTTGCTCTTCCACTTTGGCTCTCATTTTTCTGCCATCTCTTCTGTAAAGGACTGCAGCGCACCTCTCCCTCATTCTTTACCCCTTTCTAACCTTATGCCCTCCCTTAGCCTATCTTCATGCTAAGTCCAAAATGTTTTTCGCTTGCTAAACACAAACAAGGCATCTGGACCCAATGGAATCCCTGCAAGGTTCCTTAAGGAGTTTGCAAATGAACTGGCTCCCGTGCTTTTCATTCTTTTCCGCTTCATTCTCTCAACCAGTATCTATCCTTCTTCTTGGAAGCATGCTCTAGCGTAACCTGTTCCTAAGAAGGGTGACCGCCCCATTCCTTCATACTACCGACCTATTGCTCTAACCCCTGCTATTGCTAAAGATTTCGAAACGTTGCTCAGTTCTCACTTTTTGAAATGTTTTTTAATCTAACTCGCTCACCTCTGATAACCAGAACGGCTTCTGCAAGGTAAGAGTTCATTGGTGATTTCCTGTCTTACCTTACTCATGTATAGTCATCTTCTCTGAGGACCTATTGGGAATCCTTTGTCATCGCCCTTAATATCTCTCTAGGTTTTTAACAGTGTGGCACAAGCCTCTATAGGCCATAATCCTTGCTTATGGCTTTACTCCTTCTCTCTGTTCTCAGATTTATAGTTTTCTCTAACTGTTTTATATCTGTGGTGATTGACAGCGCAACATCTAGCCCAGTCCCTGTTACCAGTGGTATACCACAGGGCTCTGATGTATCACTTACTCTGTAATTTCTCCTCATAAACGATCTTCCTCAGTCCCCATCATACTCTCTTCTCCACGACTTTTCTGATGATTATACTCTTCAATTTCCTCTGCCTTTTCTTCAAAAGCTTCATTTGCTACTCATAACCAGAGCTTTTGTCACTCTTTCTTCTGCTCTCAACGTCAATTTGCAGAGGGTGTCTGTGTGGGACATCCAAAATTTAACAAAATTTAATGCCTCCATGTCGCGGTTTTTGGCTATCTCTTGATTTTCTTCTCCTCCTTATATTTCCTTTATCTACACAGCTAACGAAATTTACCCTCTTGATTTTATTAACATATTAGGAGCCCAGATAGCCTCTAACTTGTCCTGAAGGAATCACATAATCAAAGTTTCTATACCTGCATCCAAATAATTGAGAATTCAGTTTCGATTTTGCCATTAATTTTTCTTCTTTTCAATTACCTCAAATCTATAAAGGCTTTATTCATCCCTGATTAGAATACTGCTCACAAATCTAGGGTGCTTCTCCATATATGTATCTCCTGATAGGGTTAACTCTAAGGCAGTCAGATTCATTAATAACCCTTCTCTTACTTTTAAAATGGCTTATCTTTCTCTTCTCTGTAAGATATCATCCCTTTCTCTTTTATGTCGCTACTAATGCCATCGCTGCACTGATGGGCTGGCGAGTTGCATCCTTCCCACACTGCTGAGACCGCGTAACACTCGCCAAGTGGCCTCGTCCCATAAGTCTCATTTGTAGCTCGCAGATTGGTCTTCCCATCTACCTCCAGACTCTGGAACTCATTTTCGCCTTCCATCTTTCCTAATTCTCACAACCTATCTTCCTTCAAAGAACGGATCTATCGTCATCTCAGATCTTAATCCTGCCATATCTTTAGGTCCTCAGTAATTAGACTATTCATTCAACCTGTCCTTTACTTATTCTGAATCACAACCTCATCTTTGCCTTGTTCTTAACATTTTACTTTTTCTTTGTCTAAATGTTTTCTTCGTTCTTGGGCCTTTATTGATGAGGGTAATTTTTTTCCTGTTCCGGTATCACACTTATAATATATATATATATATATATATATATATATATATATATATATATATATATATATATATATATATATATATATATATATATATATATATATATATATATGGAAGTGCAAAATAAATAAATCACCAAATAAAGATTTGATTTCATAAACTGATTATTTTTTATATAGGTAATTAATTAGTTTAGCAATTAAAAAATAAACTGATTAATAAATAGAATGCGTACCATTATTCATACATACAATTTCACATTCTAATGCCAATTGGTGTCAGGTAATGAGTGTGACTATGCTGAATAACCGATAATTATAATAATTTCCAAATGATATATAAAAAGAATCATGATGAACGTTAATATTTATTTAATATATTAATATTCTTAATTAAAATAAATATGCTTTTTAGTCCACTCATAATATTACGTATTATTGATTCATGTAAAAGCTGTTTTTAAGCTATTTATGTTATTTATAATTTTTTAAACCTTTTCCAACAATATATTCTCATCAACTCCATTACCTAGATATACTGTGAGAAATATAGATTAAAAATGCTGTTATTTTGGTCTTATATATATATATATATATATATATATATATATATATATATATATATATATATATATATATATATATATATATATATATATATATATATATATATATATATATATATATATATATATATATATGGAAGTGCAAAAGAAATAAATCACCAAATAAAGATTTGATTTCATAAATTGATTATTTTTTATATAGGTAATTAATTAGTTTAGCAATTAAAAAATAAACTGATTAATAAATAGAATGCTTACCATTATTCATACATACAATTTCACATTCTAAAGCCAATTGGTGTCAGGTAATGAGTGTGACTATGCTGAATAAACGATAATTATAATAATTTCCAAATGATATATAAAAGGAATCATGATGACCTTCAATATCTATTTAATATATTAACATTCTTGATTAAAATAAATAAGCTTTTTAGTCCACTCATAATATTACGTATTATTGATTCATGTAAAAGCAGTTTTTAAGCTATTTATGTTATTTACATTTTGTTAAACTTTTTCCAACAATATATTCTCATCAACCCCATTACCTACATATACTGTGAGAAATTTAGATTAATAATGCTGTTATTTTGGTCTTATATATATATATATATATATATATATATATATATATATATATATATATATATATATATATATATATATATATATATATATATATATATATATATATATATATATATATATATATATATATATATATATATATATATATATATATATATATATATATTATATATATATATATATATATATATATATATATATATATATATATATATATATATATATATATATATATATATATTTATATATATATATATATTATATATATATATATATATATATATATATATATATATATATATATTATATCTATATATATATATATATATATATATATATATATTAATCTATTATTATATTCAAGTATTTTAAAATCTAGCCACTGTTGGGCAGACTAGATTCACTAGATGATGATCCATAGCCCAGATGAATAGAGAGGATTAATATCCAGAGTAGTTAAGTGGATAAAATGCCTAGTTTCCAACCATAAGATTTTTAGTTCAAGCCTCATTCTGTGAGAGTTCCTGTCAACTCAATAGGGCAAATGAGTATTTAGTTATATATGCAAGGTTAGAGATGCATCAATATTTTCACGGAATGGGGTTTGGCAATGACAAAAATTAATATTGCACATCAAGTGGGAAAATAAAATATGCAGAATTTTTTTTTTAATTTATACATCAATTTCTATTTATGTTTTGTAGCAGTAGTAGTAGTAGAGTATTAGTAATAGTAGTAACAACAATCGCAACAACAGCAGCTAAGTAACAAAATCTAGTAACTATATGAAATCATACTGCTCTTTAAGTGCTTCTAGCACTAACCGCATCCTTATCCTATTCATGCCAGTTATAAACCATTTCAACGCTAAAATGCATGTACCAACATCTCAGATCTTCATCATTTTCTTGAAATCAGATAAATAATATATTTTCGACTTTTAGTCATTAACAAATCCTTTCATATTTGCTTAAAGGTTAGTGTGGTTACATACATGGGAGAAAAATTTGTCATGTAGGTACCTCATGACTTAACCAATATTCTTTTTCAACTTATAATCAGGTTCTCTTCTCGTGTTGTCTACAACACACAATAAATCTTGAAAAAAAAAGCATTAAGTAAGATAGATAGGGCTCAATGCCAAACTGAATACCCCTACAAAATATCAAGAGCTGTTTCCCTTTAGAACATTTCAAAAGTATTGTGTGATGATATTTCGCTGAGTTTTATTCAGGTAGTGTATATTGGCTCAGATACGCCACAATGCATTTCTCAAAGCCAGAATGCCAAGAAAATATACCGAGAGCCTCTGGATTCTATTTCCGTTAAAATTGATATCGGGGCAATTTTTTTCTCCGTTAGAGCACGGGCGAATGGAGTGACAATTGCAAGTCAGCTCAACTCTCTTAAAAATTCCACGTATTAGAAGAAAAAAAAATGCATTGTCTCGTCATTTCCTTTCTTTGAGTATTTAAATTAATATAAAACCCAAAAAAGCCCTAATTTTTAATGATTCAATTTTTTGAGATTTGCATATATGCAAAATAAGCAAGTAAAAATCTTATATAATCATCAGTTAAATTGACTTACATAACGCAAACAGAAAAATATATATATATCAAATTTCTCATCATTTACATTCTCTGAGTATTTAAAGTATTTAAATAATTCAAAAGTAGAGTCATCGTCAATTGTGGTTTCTGAGAACATTACAGGTTTAAAATGAAAAACATAAAAATAAATTCCAATTTAACTAAACTCCATGACAATATCATGTTTTTTTCTTTAAGGAGGGAGGGCGGTAGAATACTTCCTCCGTGTTCCCATGTGTGTCGTAGAAGTCGACTAAATGAGGTGGAGAGGGGAGACTGGGAATCCCCCATCTATATTGTATTCCTACATATAGAAAAATAACGCATGGGGGTATTTTGGCAGAAGAGACCCTACCAGAACCATTGTGTTAAGATCTCTGAATGTGTGTGGTCGTGATGTAAGTGAAAGTAAGAGGGAGGAGATAGGAAATATGTTTATGGAGAGAAAAGTAATTTGGATTGCATTGAGTGAAACTAAGATGAAAAGGATGTTGAGGTGACATATGGGAGTGTGGTAGGTATGGTGTCTGGAATTGACAGAGGGCAAGGAAGAGAGGGAGAGGCTATGTTGGTAAGTGGAGAGATGAATAGGTGTGTGGTGGAATGGAAGGAAGTATCATCTCGAGTAATAGTAGTTAAAATGAGACTGTGATGCGAGATTTGGGCGCTTGTGAGCACATCTGGCCCCGGCAGTGAAAGAAGTGAGGAAGAAAGAGAAAAATATGGATGAAAAATGAACATGTGTGTGTGCAGTACTTGGTATGGAATGTGAATATGGTGTTGATGGGGAATTTGAATGCTAAAGTAGGGAATGAGTCAATGGATGGTGCGATTGGGAAGTATTCAATACTTGGTATGAATGAGAGTGGGAAGAAAATTATGGAAATGTACATTGAGAGAGATGTGTTGATTGCTAAAACCGTATTTAAAAAAAAAGATGAGCACAGGTATACATGGGTCAGAGTAGATAATGGTAGAGTGGTTGACAGAGCATTAATGAAATTATATTGTGGTGGATAGGAGGGTGACTGGAAGAGTATTGGATGTGAATATACTGAGGGGTGCTAATGGTGGTATATCTGATCATAATTTAGTGGAAAGTACAGTGATAGTGGGAGAAAAGTGGAGAGAGAGAGGTGAGAGAGGAAGAGAGGTGCTAAAAGTAAGTAAACTGAATAAGAAAGAGAAAGACTGTGAGTATAAAGCTAGTCCGAGGAATGTGTGGAATGTAGTGAAAACGAAAGTGGAGGAGGCAGTAGGAGAAGGATGGGGTTGTTTCAAGATGGAAGTTATTAAGGAGAGACTGGCAGTTGGAAGGAAAAGGAAATGTAGTCAATGATGGAATGAGCCTGAAAGTGCAGTAGTAGTTGAAAGAAGCAGGTATTTGAGGTATCGTTTCGTATATGTGAGTTAGAGGCATATGAAATGTAAAGTGCAAAGAGGAGGTTAGCAAAGCGAGTGGGGAGGGAGTTAAAGAGAGAAGCAGATGTAAGGTGGGGTAGCTGATTGTCTGAGAATTTTGAAAGGAATAAAAATATGCTTTGCAAGGAGGTGCAAAGAGTGAGGAAAGGTGCGTGTGGAAAGGAGGATTGGATGCAAAGAGCAGATGGGCAATTGCTAGTGGACGAATTAAAGGTGAGAGAGAGAGATGGGTTGAGTATTTCATGGAATTGCTAAATAAGCAAGATTATAATAGAGGCAGAGATTGGGGCTGTAAGAAACGAATGGAGAATGTCATTGTTAGCTGATAATAATGTTAGAGAAATAACAAAAGAGGAGGTACATATGGAACTAGGAGCAATGAAGCAGGTAAAGCCAGAGATAGATGGGTGTCATGATGAATGGTTTTTAGTAGGTGAGGAGACTCAGTAGAATGGAGGGTTAGGTGTTGAATGTATGTATAAGGAAAGAGAGGGTCCCAGTTGATTGTAGAAGTTCATGTGCAGTTCCATTTTAAAAATGGAAAGGAGAAAAGTATAAGTGAAGTAGTTTTAGAGGAGTTAGTTTGTTGGCTGTAGTTGGTAAGGTATATGTAAGAGTGCTAATCGAGAGAATTAAGAAAGGTACCGAAAGATTAATTGGGGAAGAACAGTGTGAATTCAGGAGAAGAAAATGATGTGTAGATCATGTGCTTGAGGTAAGACCAGTGTGTGAGGATTTCTTGGAGAAAAGTAGGGACACTTTTTGTGCCTTTATAAAGTTAAATAAACAGTATGCCAGGGTTGATAGAGTGGCACTGTGGAATGTGTTACGACTGTTTCGAATAAGTGTACGTTTACTGAATGCGACCAAGAGTTCTTACATGAATAATAGAGCATATGTGAGAGTTTGGAATGGTATGAGTGATTGGTTTGAGGTTAATGAAGGGTGACATCAAGGTTGTGTAATGTAACTATGGTTGTTTAATGTATATGTGGATATGGTGATAAAGGAAGTAACTGAAGAAGTATTAGACGGAGCCTTGGAACTAGTAGGTGAGTGTGGTAGTTAGTGGAAATTGAATCAAATCCTATTTGCCAATGATATTGTACTGGTGGCTGACACTGAGCATGAATTGAATCATTTGTTTGACTAAGACTGTTAGGGTGTGTGAAAGAAGGAAGTTGAGGAATGAACAAAAATGCATTCAAGAAAAATGTTTTCATTCCTAGCAAGGCAGCTAGCTTAAATCTTGGGTTCTTCCTTAGATCTTCAGTGGTGTAGATGTTGGCATCTTAGCTCAGTTATTATGTCTTCAGTTCGAGTACCGGTCTATGGGTAAAATATGATTTATGTTTTCACATATGTTGATGTATTAATTTGATTATTATTGATGCCTAGAAAGCTTGGGATATGAATTAAATGCTAAAACAAAGCCAAAATATAGGTTGGGAGAAGATGTAATATGAACAAAAAGGAATTCTGAAAGAATACATTCATTCCTAGCAAGGCAGTTGTTAGTGTCGTTGTTAGTGTTTTGACTCAGTAATTATGCATCTCAGGTTCGAGTCCCGGTCAAGGGTTAATATATGATTCATGTTTTCACATGATAATGTGATTATTTGATTATGTTTATATATTCCTATACACACAGCTGTCGAAATTCATTTTATAAGGGGTTGATTGAGTTAGGCACAAATTCATTCCACAGAAGACTATTCCCTTTCAACCGTGCTTAAAGCCAATGCTAACACATTTATTTTACTTCTCACAAACTTGATAGTAAGCACTTTTTATGATACTGTCACTCTTCTCCACAACTACGTTTTTACCAAAGACCAATTTCTAGGGTTCCAATTGGAGCGTTCATATCGAATCCCCCCTCCCTGGAGGCCTTGATTAATCTGGGAAAATACGAGGTAGGGATTCCCAGTCCCCTCACTAATTTTATGTTTCTCAGAGGAATTTGGTGCAGTATTATTGTCCCTCGAGTTAGGAAGATTAATGAAGAAAATGGATAATAAGAAAGAATGTGCATATTGATCTTGAATGGCATATTAATACTAACTGCTCACTTCAGTGCAACCCATCGACAGCACAATTTACTGTAAACAGATTTTTTATCATTGAATTATCTCTTTTGTGGTGTTCATATAAAAACTAACAAATTTATATCGCTTTTGTTACCAATACTAAATACACTTTAAAATATGCACTTAATATACAAAATAAATAAAACAAAACTGATTTTAATTTTATAATTAAACTGCAATAAATATACTTTCTTTTCAAACTGTAGATGTTCTACTTACTATAATAAAGTCTTTTCGGCTTAAAAACTATAACCTTAATACAAAGACTGGAATTAAATATTTCCAAATTTCAACGTGTTGACAAAATCGACGGAAAGATATACGAGAGTTGGAGGCTGATAATCCCCTCCTCTCTGAATTTTCTTTCTACCACAAACCTAATGGAAAAGCTGAAACCGGTAGGTCGAATTTTGACATTATATACCTTACTTTGTTACAGCTCCGGTGACCCATTTGGTTTAACCTTAGCAAAATATAATATTAAAAAGAAAAATTAAAGCCATGACAAATGCAGAAACACGCGTTTCCCCTTAGCAAGTGTAATCATCCATTAGAGTTCACATGACACGAGGTCCAAGCACACACATCTTTTTATGCATAAGCGTGAGTTATTAGAGAGCTGTTCGAGTAAGCATCTACACCTCTGAATAGGAATATTTTATTTTTTGTCTGTTCTTTTAACTACCAAATTTATAACGTAATAATTTTCATAAGATGTACAAAAGGAATAGTAGACTGTGAATTTATGATCTTTTTTGCGCACACACTCGCATACAAGCATACACAAAGACACGCGCAAGTAATAACAAACCCATGCAAGCACACACGCATGCATGAACGTGCTCGTAAATGCACGCATGCATGCACGAACACACATGCATATTAAATTTGTATACAATAATAAGAAGCTCGTATACATGCACACATTCACACTATAAATGCTGCAATACACATCTGTTTCAGAAATAGATATACATAGATATTACTTTGCATGCAGTGTTATTTTTAGTTTATATAAATGATATTTCCAATGCCAGTAATAAATTCAAATATATTCTTTATGCAGATGACACCAACCTTCTCTTGCATGATAATAACCTTGACCACCTGCATTCTGTTTTAAATAGTGAACTAGAAAAAAATAACAACTGCGTCTCTGTTAATAAATTAAAGCTAACGGTTTCCAAAACTGACTATATCTTATTTCAAAATAGATCTGTAGTACACAATATTGGTCAAGTTAATAAGAATGGGAATGAAGTTAAAAGAGTTGCTTGTAAGAAATTTTTGGGAGTCATTATTGATGAAAATTTAAGTTTGAAATATCATATTCAATCTGTCTGCTCAAAACTGTCCAAGACGTGTGGAATTTTGTATAAAATTCGCCATAACCTAACAAATGAGGCCTTAAAATGCATATACTATTCCCTGTGAAACCTCATATTATATACTGTTTGTCCATCTGGGGTTGTACTTGACCGTCAATTGTAAGGGATGTATTTGTATCTCAGAAAAGACTGCTCAGAACTATTACATATAGTGGAAAATATGACTCAACTTCCTCTTTATTCAAGGAGCTAAACTTGCTTAAATTTAATTATTTGATGCGATATTTTTGTCTTATTATTATACATAGTGATGTTAATGATAACAGAAAATTATTTAGATTTATCCAACACAACCATGGAACCAGAGGTAACAATATAAATTTGATAGCCCACAGCCGAGAACAACCTTGTACAAATTTTCTATTCACTGTTTTGGCCCAAAATGTTGGAATGCATTACTAGAAGATTAAAAAACAATAACTGGCACAACTTTATTTAAAAAGAAACACAAACAGCATTTACTTACTAGGCAAAATCAAGCAGCTGTTGATTAATAATTAATACAGTATTGGTGCATCTTTATGTCCAGGCTAAGGTCAGGCTACTGTTTTGTTTTATTACAATATAAGTATGAGATTGCTATATTGGAGCTTTTGTTAACTATTGCCGTCATGCTTTAAATTATGTGAAATGTATATTAAACTGCCTGCCAAGGATCTCTTGCTCAGCAGGCTAGTGCCTCTGAATATAATGTTATATTTATACCCGTATGTATGCTAAATATTTTGCAATAAAATCTATGACTATGACTATGACTATAATAAGCAAATACTTCCGAGCAAAAAAAACAAATCCTAACGTTTAATTACAGATATTAAACATCGTATTTGCACACTTGCTCTAAAATTATCCTTTAAGTCAACACTCTCTCAAGCATTATTCATTGGCTTTTTTAATCCAATATTAAGGTTTAGCTAATATACTCCCATTTAAAGAATAATAATGTAGCATGTATGCTATAGAATTTTGATCTAAATATTGGATATGAATAAGATTTGCAATCATGAACATAAAGCAGGAGCACATTCCACAAATTAAATTGTAACTTTTAAACTAGTGAATCCGAAAGGAATGCATAATTAATAAATAGCTCTTACAACATATGACATAAATCACAAGATAAAATAAGAAAAACATTATTTAATTTTTCGATCGCTTATAGTCAAAGCAATTTAATACTTGGTAGAAAGACTAAATTTGATCAAAAATATAGTAGAGAATTTTATTAGATTAATAAATATTAGAAAATATAATGCGATGCGAAAATTAATTATTTGCGTACTTTATTAAAATTATATTGTTTTAATTATTAATCTTTGTATTTATTGAGTAAAAAGCTAAATCTGAGTATAATGTAACAATTACATTCGCTTCTGTAGAGAGTGTAAAAGAAAGTACAATAATCACCAATTTGTAAACTTTCTGGTTTTCATAATATTGTTGCAATACAAAAATGTTCCACTTTTATGTCTTTTGCTGTGAAAATTCCGAATAAAGTTCAAAAGAACATTTAGCCAAGCTTAGTTTGCTCTATGATTATTTAATAGAAAAGAACAAAAAACAAACAATAACCAATAAAATATGATTTATGAGACTGGAAGATAAGCAAACAAACATATGTACACAATGATATATGTACAAGTCGAGAGGCAGACACACCAAGACACTCACACACACGCAAAAAAGTATACACATATTCCTCCGACTGTAAATTATACTTTGTTCGCAAGGCAACCCTGCTAATAATGATGAATATTTTTTTTTTCATTATTGTTAAGCATTCATGGAGTTGAAAAGTAATGCGCGTGAATGTGTGTGTGTATATATATATATATATATATATATATATATATATATATATATATATATATATATATATATATATATATATATATATATATATATATATACACACACACACACACGCAACACTTAATAATTTTTTATATATGCTCACATAAATACAATATATATAAATGAATCCATATATCCATCAATGCATCCACTTAAACACCTTCCCCTCTATTGATTTATTGTTTCATCCAGCATTCAATCTATGCATCCACCCACGTGTTAACTGATCTATCCACATATTCATCCTATCTATCACTCCATTCATCAACATTCCCACACATACATGCTTATATATATAATGCTGTGTGTATGCATAAATACATGAATATATACAAGCATATATGCATGTATGCATGTGTATGTATAGTCTTACCAAGCCACATACATGCAATGCATACATGAATACATACATATATGCATACATGCATGCATGCATGCATATATACATACATACATACATACATACATACATACATACATACATACATACATACATACATACATACATACATACATACATACATACATACATACATACATACATACATACATACATACATACATACATACATACATGCATACATACATGCATACATACATACATACATACATACATACATACATACATACATACATACATACATACATACATACATACATACATACATACATACATACATACATACATACATACATACATACATACATACATACATACATACATACATACATACATACATACATACATACATACATACATACATACATACATACATACATACATACATACATACATACATACATACATGTAGGTGATGCATCATCATGCTATAAATATAATTAGATTAGAGGAGAGCAAGAGCCTCACTTCCTTTGGAAACGGCGGGATACTCATGGAGGTTTTGAATGTGGAATATAAGGCTTTGGAATTAATATCTCATATACGCATGATGATATTCCTAAAGGAACTAATTTCAAAATAAGCAGAGAGAGAGAGAGAGAGAGAGAGAGAGAGAGAGAGAGAGAGAGAGAGAGAGAGAGAGAGAGAGAGAGAGAGAGAGAGAGAGAGAGAGAGAGAGAGAGAGAGAGAGAGAGAGAGAGAGAGAGAGAGAGAATTTTCATTTACCTCCTCTTTTGTCATCGATTTTTTTTCCTTTTGCTATTAATTGTAATTAAAATATGATGCTCAGTGAAACAGACTGAATAATTTGTCCATGAGGCTGCTTTCTTATGTATGCATGTATGTAGTTATGTGTGTATTTTCCCTGAGCCAGTTCGATGTTAAGTCTTCCTTCAGTTACGGTTGTCTTTCTATGCCTATATGAACACCGAATATTCTTGGATATTCGTTGCACATGTCTTAATATCCCTTCACATCTGAAAAATTACAATACACTCCCGATCTCAGGTTCTCTCTATGTTTTCTTCGTACCCACGCCTTATGAGGGTAGACTTTTTTTTTTTTTGCCCGTCCTGGTGTCAGAATCATAATATATATATATATATATATATATATATATATATATATATATATATATATATATATATATATATATATATATATATATATATATATATATATATATTTATATATATATATATATATATATATATATATATATATATATATATATATATATATATATATATATATATATATATATATATATATATATATATATATATATATATATATATATATATACATATATATATATATATATATATATATATATATATATATATATATATATATATATATATATATATATATATATATATATATATATATATATATATATATATATATATATATATATATATATATACATATATGTATATGGTTATGGCTACGTAAAGAAATTGAAACAAAAACTGAGATCCTTAGTACTTTCAGGTGTATGCTTTGCTACTTGTCTTCAAAGGAATCTTGACTTATTATTAGATAATACACTTGAAAGTACTGAGGATCTCAAAATTCTTTCAATTGTAAAGAAATACTCATTTTTTAATTCTATTGTCTTTAAAATGTCTTAATGCAATAAATATACATTTTTCCTTAGGAATAATAGGCAATCAATTATTCGGCTCCTTTTTTTCCTGAAGATAATTTTGTCTTAATTTTCGAAAGCACTCAGAAATATGATAAACTTTTGAGAAGAAAGAGAGAGAGGAGAGAGAGAGAGAGAGAGAGAGAGAGAGAGAGAGAGAGAGAGAGAGAGAGAGAGAGAGAGAGAGAGGAGAGAGAGAGAGAGAGAGAGAGAGAGAGAGAGAGAGAGGAGAGAGAGAGAGAGAGAGAACTTTAGAAGACATAGGATCCTCAACTCCCCACTTGAATTGACCACACCGCATAAATACATCTTCATATTGCATACACATTTGCTGGTGCTTGTAAATCAGAAATTAAACTCCATTTCTAGTTGTCTGGATATCTTTACTTTTAGAATTCATCTAGATTTGCATTTTCAATACCAAGCGCATTGACAGGCTTAAATTTAACTTTTTTAAACATGGTGCAATGGATGAGTTATGCTGAAATGAGAATAAAATTCGTAGAGTACTTTCTCTTATTTAGTACTTTTTTTTTTCTCTCTCTCCTTTGGTAGGAGATAAGAGTACCACCTACCATTGCCTGTTGTGTGCATCAACTAGGTGGGACGTGATGAGGAAACTGAAAACTATTAATTTTGTATTTTTCTCCAGCGAAGAGTCTAGCTATATGAAAGTGTTCTGTCCAAACGGCTCCTAATAGACTAGAATATGAGTGTAATTTTCAATCCCCTTAGGTAAGAATTTTATCTTTAATTATAGATTGCTATCTTAAAATTGTTTACTAAATAAACAAAAGGGGTTAGCAAATATATAGCTCTTACTCACTTTTTAGGAAACTTCGATTGCTTGTGTTCACACAATAATGCTATGTAACTAACAAGTTAACACATCGTCGGATATTTTACTCATTAACACATTTTTATGTTTATTTATTCATATTTCACTAGTCGATTAGCACAACTGAGCGTAAATTCCACCAGCACTCAGTTACTTCCATTGATGCACTCATTAACTCATTATCAGATAATGGTTAATTAATGACAGACTCTGTAGCTATCAAAAAATCGTTCTACATAAAATGGACGTAATTCTCCGTCTAAGGGGAGTTGGTGAATCAGAGAACACACATTGCTAATCAGTTCGCTTTTTCATAAATATGCCACAATATCCTTGCTTTTAGTGTCACTCGAGTCACCCACATTTAGAGATCCATTTACTAGATTACTGATTTGTGCTTAACCACCTGAAACTCACCTCCCATTCTCTGGCAATTCATTTTTATAATGCGAGGGGGGAATTTTCAGTCTTCTCACTGAGTCACATTTAGTCGAATTTTATGTCACGCAGGGGAACGCAATGGCATTATTCTTGTACCCCCACTCCAGGAGAATGAGGATAACTGAAGAATAAGTGAGAAAGATAGAATGAACAGTGGGAGGTAGAGACAACGCAACTCCTCAGTAGGACAATATTCACCCAGTGCACTTTACGGTTTTTAAAATAAAAATTGAGACTATAAGAAAAAAATGAAATTCATGTAATGAGATCAAATGATAACTATTATGTCTCCAATTGAGCTTCATTATAACCTGCAACATTTTCCCATAATCTCATTAAAAGCAAACCATGACATATCAGCACATATAATGACATTAATTCTCTTAATTTATTTGTGGATATAGACTGTAATGAGTTGTTTTGATGCATTTTATGCAAATTTGGAAAATGTCACAAAATGCAAGCTTATATTTTAGTAAGCATACTACTACTACTACTACTACTACTACTACTACTACTACTACTACTACTACTACTACTACTACTACTAATACTACTACTACTACTACTACTACTACTACTACTACTACTACTACTACTACTACTACTACTACTACTACTACTTTTTTTAGTTTTTAGAAATGTGACACTAAGAAAGGCAAAGAATATTGCTTTCATCTGGCCAGAGCATCAAGAAAGTATTGACAAGAAGAAATTGCAGCAGCTTAAGATCAAGGCAGAAATGAGAAAATCATAATGAGAAAGAGGATAGGCAGGCTGAAAGAATAGTCAAAGAAATGAGGACCTAAAAATATGACAAGAATGGACCCTGAAATGGTAATAGATCAATTTTTTGAAAAAAAGATCAAAAGAGATAAAGACAGTTCCGGAGCATGAAAGTGAAAGGAAAGAAGCAGTCGCTACACCTATCAAGCCGAGACTACGAATCTTTCGCACAGTACCTGTGTGGAGAGGATGCTTGGTGTGTGCTAAGTGCTCTTGCCAGCGGGGCAGGGAAGCAGCTCGCAAAATCATTATAGCAGCGATGGAGGTAGTACTGATAAAAAGGAGAAACATATGATACCTCTCGGCAAAGAGAAAGAAAATCGGGACTGGAAGTAAGGAAATTTTCTGTAACGAGTGAAATGACTTTAATTCAACCCTATCAAGGACATAAGTATAAAGAAAAGCACCGAGAGATGTGAGAACATTACTTTGAACAGGGATGGATAAACACTGTATAGATTTGTAGTAATTGGGAAGACGTGAAGTAATTACGATAACGAAGCAGACCACTCAATTTCATAGATGCAGTTTTAGAAATTGGAAGCAATTGATTCTTCCAAGACAAGTTAGAGGGTATCTGAATAGCTACTATGATTTTTTTTATGAGTGTGACACCGGAACAAGCACCAAGAAAACATTATGAGGAAGAGAAAGTAGAAGTCTAAGGACATGACAGAAATAAGGGAGAGATACACAAAAGGTGAATGACAAGCTGAAAGAATAGTTGATAAAGTGAGGATCTAGAGATATGGCAGGATTAGGACCTGAGATGATGTTAGATTTGCTTTTTGAAGGAGAGGTTATAAGAATTAGGAAAGACAGAAGGAGGAAGCAAGTTGTTGCACCGACCAGTCAGCTAACTACGTATCTCTATACAGTACCTGTTTGACGAGGCTTTTGTCGAGTCTTACGTGGTCTCGGTAGAGGGGGATGGATGTAACTCGCCATGTAATCAGAGCAGCAATGGAAGTAATGCCGGTAGAAAAGATAAATAGATAATACCTTACAGTAAACTGAAAGAAAATCCAGATTAAGAGTAAGAGAAGGGTCATTGATAAGTCTGACTGCATTAGATGCAACTCTGTTAAGAAGGTAAGTATAAGTAGAAGCATCCCAGGTTTGTCAGCAGTATTCTAAGCAGGGACGGATAAGATATGTGATGAATTTACGCAACTGAAGAGAGGAAAATCAATGGCGAATATAAAACAGAACCACAATTTTTTGGATGTAGATTCAGAAAGTTGGATTATGTGACTCCTTCAAGTTAAGTTAGAGGTTATCTTTATTACTAATAGGTTAATATAATTAAATGGGTAAATTTCGATAGCTTTAAGGAC
>JAXCGZ010002088.1:32500-37500 GCA_037179515.1 Halocaridina rubra | reverse complement strand
AGGAAGGAGAGGGAGAAATGGAGCAGATGGGCAATTGCTGGTAGATGAAATAAAAGTGAGAGAGAGATGGGCTAAATGAGGAAGATGATAGAGTAGCAGAGATTGTGGCTGTGGGAAATGAATGGAAAACTCCAATGTTAGATGAAAATGATAGAAAAAATAACAAAACAGTAGGAACTTTTGGCATTGAGTGCAATGAAAGCAGGTAAAGCTCCATGGATAAATGGGTGTCATGTTGAATGCTTGTCAAAAGGTTGGAAGGCATTAGTAGAATGGATGATTAGGTTATTGAATGTATGTTTCAGGAAAGTTGATTGAAAGAGGGCATGAGTAGTTCCACTTTTCAAACGGAAAGGAGGTAAATATGAGTATAGTACCTTTAGAGGAATTAGTGTGTTGAATGTAGTTGGTAAAGTACAAGTATATGGAAGAGTGTTAATTGAGTGAATTGGGAAAGGTACTGCGAGTGATTGAGGAAGAACAGTGTGGGCTCAGAAGAGGAAGAGCATGTCTTGATCAAGTGTTTGTGGTAGAAGAGGTGTGTGAGAAGTTCTTGAGAAGGATAGGGACACTTTTTGAAATTTTATGAACTTAGAAAAAGGGTATGACATGGTAGATAGACAGGGGTCGTGGAGTGTGTTGCGACTGTATGGAATGTGGAAGATTGTTGAAAGTGGTGAAGAGTTTTTACAAGAATAGTAGAGCATGTGTTAGCGTCAGGAATGATATGAGTGATTGGTTTGAGGTGAATATAGGTTTACGTCAAGGTTGTATAATGTTAGCATGGTTGATTAATGTATATATGGATGGAGTGGCAACGGAAGTAAATGAAAAAGTATTAGACAGAGGATTGGAGCTAGTGGGTGAGGATGGAAGATTGTGGAACTTGAATCAGTTATTATTTGTGGATAATAATGTTCTAGTGGCTGATGAACTAAATAATTTGGTGACTGAGTTTGTTAGAGTGTGTGAAAGAAGGAAGTTGGAGGTGAATATTGGTAAAAGTAAAGTCATGAGATGCACGACGAGTGTTAATGTTAGCAGACTTAATGTAGGAGTGAATGGGGAGTTACTTGAAGAAGATGAGAGTTTAATGTATCTGGGATTACATGTATCAATGAGTAAACGAGTGGATGCATAGATAAGTCATGAAATGAAGGAAGCAAGTAACTGTCTAGGTGGGTGGAAAAGTGTAACGAGAAACAGGTATTTGGGTATGAATTCAAGGAGAAAAATAAATGAAGCTATGATTTTGCCGACAGCATTGTATGGAGCAGAGAGTTAGAATGCAAGAGAGGATGAAAGGAACAAGTTGAATGGAATAGAGATGAGGTGTTTGAGAAGTATGATTCTATCTAGAAAAAGTGGAGTAAAAAATAAAGATGTCAGGCAGAGAACAGTTTTGAAAGGAAACTGTAGGATAGGTTAGATCAGAGAGTGTTAAGTTGGTTAGGATACATGTAAAGGAAGAGTGATGAACGAATACTGAAAAGAGAATGGAGTGCAGAAGAGATTGGAGGTCAAGAGGGACACCTAGAATGAGTTGGATGGATGGAGTGAAGAGAGCATTAAATGAATGAATAATGTCAATGGAGCAGGGAAGAGTATGTGCAAGAGATACGAATGAGTGGAGAAAGATTGAGTATAGATGGCCCGGGCCAAAGGGATTTTTTCGCATCTGCTAGCTCAGTGACCTGTGATGGACGAATGTGAGGGAAGTTGCCATGTGAAGAAGTGGTGGGGGTAATGCAGCAATGGTGGTCGGGCCTCATTGTAGAATATCCTTACCCGCCTACGTTGTGGATGACCCAAGCAGGGTGAAGGGTGGGGGGAATGAGGCAACCATTTCCAGAGCCTGGAAATGGAATGATAGAAGCAGTAACTGCACAGACCAATCAGCGAGCTAGATGCCTCCACACAGTACCTGTGTGATGAGGCTGCCTGGTGTGTGTTATTCTGATTCTTTAGTAGGAAAAAGATGCAAATCGCCAGCTCATCAGAGCAATATGGAAAATAGAACTGATAAAAATGAAAAAGAGATGCTACCCTCCGGCAATGATAAAGGGAATACAAATTAGAAGTAAGAAATGGTTAATTAATGAGTCGGATGACCTTAGATTGAAACGCGTCATATGTGAGAGCAGTAGTATAAGCAGGGTCGGAAAAGATCTTTATAGATTTTTAGCAATATTTTTTTGAGTGCGAAACCAGGACAAGCAAATAAAATTTCCCTCATCAGAACTGGACACAAAGAAATCATAAAGTAAAGGGAAATTGAGATGTGAGTGTTGTGACTTGTAAGATGTGAAGGGATAATAAAAGATGAGTAACGAATATCCAAGAATATTCAGTGTTGATGTAGGTATAGTAAAAGGAAAGAAGGGGAAAAATTTACGAAAGTGAAAGAAAACTCCCAGTTCCTTAGATACTGTTTTATAAATTTGAGTCTTGTGAATTCTGCAAGACAATTTAGAGGCTATATGAATTACTATTATGTTGATAGAACTAAGACGATAAACTTCGCTGTTGTCGGAGATGATAGGGCTATTAGATGGAGAAAAAGATAAAGAAATAGCCAGTAACTACGTCTTGGAGGCATTAAATTTTAACTATGCCTTGGGTGTTCCACTCAGATACTGTCTGGATATCGAAGTTAAGAATAGAAGAAAGAATTATACGAATCTAATTTCGATCAGCAGACGAAAGTCATGAAACTGAACATGTGAAAGAACAGCGCTCTAAGGAACACCAATGGTAGATGGAAATGAAAACTATATATACAAAACAGCCAGAAAGAAAATGGAGTCATAGAACAGAGAGAAGGAGTAGAGCAATAAGCTGGAAATCTGGATAATGAATCCAACTTACTAACTCTTATTAAGTTTATGCTTAAAACTTTCAATACGTTTGGCAATTACTGTATGCTCATTAAGTGAATTATAATAAAAACCTATTCTTATTCTAAAATAGTATTTTTACGAAGCTTCAAAATATATCCTCTAGATCTAAAGCCACCTATGGTAAAGTATTGCCAAAACCAAAGTGGACTTACGAAAATTCTTATATCAGTACTATTTCTTTCTTTTCGAGTGGTTGTATGTCTAATTCCTTTCCACATAACAGAGATTACTTATCTCTTTCATCAGATTTTGATGGAGTCTTTTAATTTTCTCCACTTTGCTTATTTATCTTTCCAAATACTGCTTCTTAAAGGTTCTCCATATTCAAGATCAGGTCTCACATCAGTCATGTAAATATATCTAATAATTTCTCTGGCCATTTGCCACTCTCATCTTTGTTAAGTGAGCAGATGCTGCCTTTACTATCCCAGTTTTATGCATACAAGAATCTCGAGATCCTGAAATCTCTTTCTGTATCAGATACCTCAAATTTCTTTCCAACTATTGAATATCCATTGCTGCTCTGATAAGTTGGCTAGTTGCTTCCCTCAACCACTGCCAAGGCCGCGTAACACTCGCCAAGTTGCCTCATCTCACAAATGCTGTGTGGAGATTTGTATCTCGCAACTTGGTCGTTGCTGCGACTACTTCTTCGCATCCAACTCCAGACTGGGGAACTCTCTTCCTTTCTCTGTCTTTCCTAATTCTATATGCCTATCTTCCTTCATTCAAAATACGGATCTATCGTCATTTCAGGGCCTAATCTTGCATATATCTAGGTCTTCAGTACTTCGACTACTCTTTCAGCCTGTCCTTTTCTCATTGTGCATCATTACCTCATCTCTGTCTTGTTCTTAACTTTTTACTTTTTCTTCGTCTTAACGTTTTCTTCGTCCCAGGGCCTTTTTTGATGAGGACAACTTTATTCCTAGTTCAGGAGTTACTCATTACAAATGTATGTATGTATGTATGTATGTATGTATGTATGTATGCATGCATGCATGCATTTTTGTATGTATGTATGTATATATGTATAAATATATGTGGCTGCATGTATGTATTTATGCATGCGTATATTAATGCATATATGTATTTATGCATGCGTATATGTGATTACCTAATTGTGATTACCTAATTGTGTTTACGGGAAAGAGCCCAAAGCTCGTATCTTCCCGTCTCCTGATCGGTTTCATTTTATACTTAGTGATACTTATCATACCTGTCCTTAAAACTATGGATTGAGATAGCATTAACTACCTCCTCGCTTAGCGAATTCCAATTATCAACTACTCTTACACTGAAAAAGTATGAATGCATGTATGTATGTATGTATGTATGTATGTATGTATGTATGTATGTATGTATGTATGTATGTGATTACCTAATTGTGATTACCTAATTGTGTTTACGGGAAAGAGCCCAAAGCTCGTATCTTCCCGTCTCCTGATCGGTTCCATTTTATACTTAGTGATACTTATCATACCTGTCCTTAAAACTATGGATTGAGATAGCATTAACCACCTCCTCGCTTAGCGAATTCCAATTATCAACTACTCTTACACTGAAAAAGTATTTCCTTACATCCTGCGAAGAAGTTTTCTTACCAAGCTTCAAACTATGACCTCTAGTTCTAGAGCCAGCCATATCAAAATATCGATCCCTATCCACTCTATCATAACCATGAAGGAATTTAAAGACTGTCACCATATCCCCCCTCACTCTTTTAGCTTCGAGTGATGGTAAGTCTAATTCCCTCAGCCTCTCATCATAACTGAGATTGCGTATTTCTGGCACCAGTTTCGTGGCATGTCTTTGAACTTTTTCAAGCTTAGCTATGTGCTTTTTCAAGTGCGGATTCCAAAAGGGGGCTGCATATTCGAGTTTTGGCCTCACATAGGTTACATAAATATTTCTGAACATTTCCTTGTCCATGTACCTGAAGGCTACCCTTACATTTGATAAGAATGCATATGCTGCCCTTACTATGCCATTTATATGTATTTCTGGAGACAAATCTGCCAGTATGTTTACTCCTAGATTTCTCTCATTTTCTGTCTCTTGAAGATGTACTCCAGCCACCGAGTAGTCAAGCTTGGGCCT
>JAXCGZ010002088.1:25000-27500 GCA_037179515.1 Halocaridina rubra | reverse complement strand
CTAGGAAATTCGAAGACAAATAGCAATTATGAGTATATTTTTTTCTTAAATAACGTGATGAAATGTATTCTGTGCATATATTTAAATGAGAACATTCACAGTATATATTTCTTCACTTTGCTAACAATATAAGAAAAAGTATTGAAAGACTGTAGAATTTTATTCTTCACTGTTTAGTTGTTAACAAAAATATGTAAGATGCAGGTGCAATATGTCGATGAAAAAAAAAACGGCCTTAGTGAATGGCTTTGAAATTCTCACATCTGGGTAATATATCACTAGAAGAAAATACAACTTTATCTCAGACTAAAGCTGGGTTTGCATAATCTCACTGAATTCTCTTTCTTTGCTTGCCTGCTAAGTGATTTGTAATATGTGTTGCCACAAAAATTACTTTCAATCAGTTTCAGCTCTTCATATCTATCCCGAAGCTATGTCAAAAACTTTTTCAGGAAACCAATTTGTTCCACCACCTTTTTCTGGTCACCACCAACCACTTAAAAATCTCTATCTGTAATACTGATTCTAACAAACATTACGTTACTGATCTTTGATATCAGAAGAGTTTTAAGACAGTTTATTTCTCTCTTGGTGCCCGACCTTCATGTCTTGCTTCAGGTGTTTGCTCCAAGTCACTTTAATTATGCCTTGGGGCATTTTGAAAGAGTTGTATCCTTCTACAAGGGCCTCAGTATCATCAGCTCTTAGTTATTACATTTTTGGCATCGTCATCATCATGATATTATAAATTCCTTTTTTTATTAAATATTTTTGATTAACGCTGTCTCAATATGCCATTTTGACTAATTTAGCATGTTATTCAAAGGGAGTGGAGCATCTCCTTGAAACTGGATGCCCTGGAGGCTCCAAGGCTTTCTATTTTCTGGAGCTCCCACACACATTGTTTCATATATATACTTAATTTTTTTTCAAAGAAGTCTTTTTTATTTTCTTCCCGAGATATAGTAATCTTTTGAAGAGAAAATATCACATGCTGCACTTGCGCCTCTTAATTCAATGGTAATGACTATTGTCTTTGCTATAAATTATTCTGAGTTCAACTTTCGACCCATGGATGTGGCTTGATATAAAGCAGTATTATACATGTGCTGCTGCACTTACATAGCTGCATGTGTGTACAGGAAGAAGCATGGGATATGCATATGCTCTCCATCCACTTGCAAAGGATTTACTTGAGTTAAAGCATCCAAGAATTAAGGGTTTGGTGGCAATTTTTTACCAGAACCTTCTCGCATTCTTGGAGTGCTCCGCCAAATTTAGTCAAATATTTCGACGCTGTGTAAATTACGGAGGTGGCATACCTTTTCTCACAATAGGAAAAGAAAAGAAAAGAATGCAGAGTAAGAGAGAATAGGCTTTGGATGGCAGATCACCATCAGTTCTTCATATGGAGGCAAACCAATGATCGCTATAGAACTGTGAGAGGAAAAAATGTAGAATAGGAGTTAAAAAGATAAAGCAGTAAGGGGGACAGAGCATGGGCAATCACTAACTTTATTAGAATCCACCCAGCATAAAAGACGCAATAAATAGATCCACTCTCTCATTAACCCCAGTTCCATCATTGAATTATATGGTTATTAGCTACTAGCTCAAACAAATCATGGTTTTCAGATATTTTTGTGCAAATTACCTATTGGACCAGTTCACTCGTCCAAATTTATCCCTACCTAAATATAGGTCCTTAGAGTCAACATTTAAGGTCAAGCAAACAAAAAGACACTGACCAAATATACCTTCTGGGATATAATAATCCCAATTCATGTAAAGTAAAAATGGAAAAAAACGAAATGTAATTTAGATTTCAATGTGGAATGTTTTGAGGTTATATGGAATTAATGGTAAATTGTTGCATGCAGTGAAGAGTTTGTATGAGGCAGTAGAGCTTGTGTTAGGGTAGGGAATGAAATGAGTGAGTGGTTTCCAGTGAGTGTGGAACTGAGACAGGGATGTGTAGTGTCACCATAGATGTTCAATTTGTATATACATGGAGTCGTACGAGAATTGAATGAGCGAGTGCGTGTTCGAGGTTTGAGAATGGTAGATGGAGATGATAACGAGTGGAAGCTGAATCAGTTGCTGTTTGCAGATGATACTGTGGTGGTGGCAGATTCAGAGGAGAAGCTGTGTTAGTTAGTGTCAGAATTTGGAATGGTGTGTGTGAGAGAAGGAAGTTGCGAGTGAATGTGGGAAAAAGTATGGTTATGAGGTGTACAAGAAATGAGGATGGTGCTGGATTGAATTTTATGTTGAATGGAGAGACACTTGAGGAAGTTGATCAGTTTAAGTATTTAGGATTGGTTATAGCTGCAAATGGTGGAGTGGAAGCAGATATGTGTCACAGAGTGAATTAAGGATGAAAGGTGTTGGGTGCATTGAAAGGAGTGATGAAGAAAGAGGGTTGGAATGAATGTTAAGAAAGTTTTGTATGAGAAAGTGGTTGTGCCATCTGTGATGTATGGATCAGAGTTATGGGGTA
>JAXCGZ010002088.1:10000-12500 GCA_037179515.1 Halocaridina rubra | reverse complement strand
CACATTACATATGTGAAAACATGAATCATTTTTTACCCCGACCGGGACTCGAACCTAGGACTTATGATTACTAAGTCAAGGCGCTACCACTACACCCACAGAAGGTTAAAAGGAATCCAACCTTATAGCTTATATCTGCTATACATAGGAATGAACGCATTCTAACTGAATGCCACTATGTTCATATTACAGATTCCCCAACCTCACTCGTGGCTTCATTTTAGCATTTAATTCAATTCCCAATCTCATTCGGGTCATACAATAACTAAGCAAGCACATTACATATGTGAAAACATGAATCATATTTTACCCCGACCGGGACTCGAACCTAGGACTTATAATTACTAAGTCAAGGCGCTACCAACTACACACCACAGAAGGTTAAAAGGAATCCAACCTTATAGCTTATATCTGCTATACTTAGGGATGAACGCATTCTATCTGAATGCCACTATGTTCATATTACAGATTCCCCAACCTCACTCGTGGCTTCATTTTAGCATTTAATTCAATTCCCAATCTCATTCGGGTCATACAATAACTAAGCAAGCACATTACATATGTGAAAACATGAATCATTTTTTACCCCGACCGGGACTCGAACCTAGGACTTATGATTACTAAGTCAAGGCGCTACCACTACACCACAGAAGGTTAAAAGGAATCCAGCCGTATACTTATATCTCTATGCTTATAGCAGTCATCATGGATAGCATATTACAATCTCATCGGGCTTGAGGTTCGCATTATTAACCCAATTCTTGAACACTGAGTTACTGTGAAAAATGATCATTTGCGGTACGCGAACCTATGACTTAGTAATCATAAGTCCTAGGTTCGAGTCCCGGTCGGGGTAAAAAATGATTCATGTTTTCACATATGTAATGTGCTATGCTTGGTTATTTCATGGCCCGAATGAGATTGGGAATCGAATTAAATGCTAAAATGAAGCCACGAGTGAGGTTGGGGAATCTGTAATATGAACATAGTGGCATTCAGATAGAATGCGTTCATCCCTAAGTATAGCAGATATAAGCTATAAGGTTGGATTCCTTTTAACCTTCTGTGGTGTGTAGTTGGTAGCGCCTTGACTTAGTAATTATAAGTCCTAGGTTCGAGTCCCGGTCGGGGTAAAAAATGATTCATGTTTTCACATATGTAATGTGCTTGCTTAGTTATTGTATGGCCCGAATGAGATTGGGAATTGAATTAAATGCTAAAATGAAGCCACGGGTGAGGTTGGGGAATCTGTAATATGAACATAGTGGCATTCAGATAGAATGCGTTCATCCCTAAGTATAGCAGATATAAGCTATAAGGTTGGATTCCTTTTAACCTTCTGTGGTGTGTAGTTGGTAGCACCTTGACTTAGTAATTATAAGTCCTAGGTTCGAGTCCCGGTCGGGGTAAAATATGATTCATGTTTTCACATATGTAATGTGCTTGCTTAGTTATTGTATGACCCGAATGAGATTGGGAATTGAATTAAATGCTAAAATGAAGCCACGAGTGAGGTTGGGGAATCTGTAATATGAACATAGTGGCATTCAGATAGAATGCGTTCATCCCTAAGTATAGCAGATATAAGCTATAAGGTTGGATTCCTTTTAACCTTCTGTGGTGTGTAGTTGGTAGCGCCTTGACTTAGTAATTATAAGTCCTAGGTTCGAGTCCCGGTCGGGGTAAAATATGATTCATATATATATATATATATATATATATATATATATATATATATATATATATATATATATATATATATATATATATATATATATATATATATATATATATATATATATATATATATATATATATATATATATATATATATATATATATATATATATATATATATATATATATATATATATATATATATATATATATATATATATATATATATATATATATATATATATATATATATATATATATATATATATATATATATATATATATATATATATATATATATATATATATATATATATATATATATATATATATATATATATATATATATATATATATATATATATATATATATATATATATATATATATATATATATATATATATATATATATATATATATATATATATATATATATATATATATATATATATATATATATATATATATATATATATATATATATATATATATATATATATATATATATATATATATATATATATATATATATATATATATATATATATATATATATATATATATATATATATATATATATATATATATATATATATATATATATATATATATATATATATATATATATATATATATATATATATATATATATATATATATATATATATATATATATATATATATATATATATATATATATATATATATATATATATATATATATATATATATATATATATATATATCTATATATATATATATATATATATATATATATATATATATATATATATATATATATATATATATATATATATATAT
>JAXCGZ010002088.1:0-2500 GCA_037179515.1 Halocaridina rubra | reverse complement strand
ATATATATATATATATATATATATATATATATATATATATATATATATATATATATATATATATATATATATATATATATATATATATATATATATATATATATATATATATATATATATATATATATATATATATATATATATATATATATATATATATATATATATTATATATATATAACTAAGCAAGCACATTACATATGTGAAAACATGAATCATATTTTACCACGACACGGACTCGAACCTAGGACTTATAATTACTAAGTCAAGGCGCTACCAACTACACACCACATAAGGTTAAAAGCAATCCAACCTTATAGCTTATATCTGCTATACTTAGGGATGAACGCATTCTATCTGAATGCCACTATGTTCACATTACAGATTCCCCAACCTCACTCGTGGCTTCATTTTAGCATTTAATTCAATTCCCAATCTCATTCGGGTCATACAATAACTAAGCAAGCACATTACATATGTGAAAACATGAATCATATTTTACCCCGACCGGGACTCGAACCTAGGACTTATAATTACTAAGTCAAGGCGCTACCAACTACAAACCACAGAAGGTTAAAAGGAATCCAACCTTATAGCTTATATCTGCTATACTTAGGGATGAACGCATTCTATCTGAATGCCACTATGTTCATATTACAGATTCCCCAACCTCACTCGTGGCTTCATTTTAGCATTTAATTCAATTCCTAATCTCATTCGGGTCATACAATAACTAAGCAAGCACATTACATATGTGAAAACATGAATCATATTTTACCCCGACCGGGACTCGAACCTAGGACTTATAATTACTAAGTCATGGCGCTACCAACTACACACCACAGAAGGTTAAAAGGAATCCAACCTTATAGCTTATATCTGCTATACTTAGGGATGAACGCATTCTATCTGAATGCCACTATGTTCATATTACAGATTCCCCAACCTCACTCGTGGCTTCATTTTAGCATTTAATTCAATTCCTAATCTCATTCGGGTCATACAATAACTAAGCAAGCACATTACATATGTGAAAACATGAATCATATTTTACCCCGACCGGGACTCGAACCTAGGACTTATAATTACTAAGTCAAGGCGCTACCAACTACACACCACAGAAGGTTAAAATGAATCCAACCTTATAGCTTATATCTGCTATACTTAGGGATGAACGCATTCTATCTGAATGCCACTATGTTCATATTACAGATTCCCCAACCTCACTGGTGGCTTCATTTTAGCATTTAATTCAATTCCCAATCTCATTCGGGTCATACAATAACTAAGCAAGCACATTACATATGTGAAAACATGAATCATATATTACCACGACCGGGACTCGAACCTAGGACTTAGTAATTATAAGTCCTATGTTCGAGTCCCGGTCGGGATAAAATATGATTCATGTTTTCACATATGTATTGTGCTTGCTTAGTTATTGCATGAAACGAATGAGATTGGGAATTGAATTAAATGCTAAAATGAAGCCACGAGTGAGGTTGGGGAATCTTTAATATGAACATAGTGGCATTCAGATAGAATGCGTTCATCCCTAAGTATAGCAGATATAAGCTATTAGGTTGGATTCCTTTTAACCTTCTGTGGTGTGTAGTTGGTAGCACCTTGACTTAGTAATTATAAGTCCTAGGTTCGAGTCCCGGTCGGGGTAAAATATGATTCATGTTTTCACATATGTAATGTGCTTGCTTAGTTATTGCATGAAACGAATGAGATTGGGAATTGAATTAAATGCTAAAATGAAGCCACGAGTGAGGTTGGGGAATGTGTATAATGAACATAGTGGCATTCAGATAGAATGCGTTCATCCCTAAGTATAGCAGATATAAGCTATAAGGTTGGATTCCTTTTAACCTTCTGTGGTGTGTAGTTGGTAGAGCCTTGACTTAGTAATTATAAGTCCTAGGTTCGAGTCCGTGTCGGGGTAAAATATGATTCATGTTTTCACATATGTAATGTGCTTGCTTAGTTATTGTATGACCCGAATGCGATTGGGAATTGAATTAAATGCTAAAATGAAGCCACGAGTGAGGTTGGGGAATCTGTAATATGAACATAGTGGCATTCAGATAGAATGCGTTCATCCCTAAGTATAGCAGATATAAGCTATTAGGTTGGATTCCTTTTAACCTTCTGTGGTGTGTAGTTGGTAGCGCCTTGACTTAGTAATTATAAGTCCTAGGTTCGAGTCCCGGTCGGGGTAAAATATGATTCATGTTTTCACATATGTAATGTGCTTGCTTAGTTATTGTATGACCCGAATGAGATTGGGTATTGAATTAAATGCTAAAATGAAGCCACGGGTGAGGTTGGGGAATCTGTAATATGAACATAGTGGCATTGAGATAGAATGCGTTCATCCCTAAGTATAGCAGATATAAGCTATAAGTTGGATTCCTTTTAACCTTCTGTGGTGTGTAGTTGGTAGCACCTTGACTTAGTAATTATAAGTCCTAGGTTCGAGTCCCGGTAGGGGTAA
>JAXCGZ010002087.1:0-110633 GCA_037179515.1 Halocaridina rubra | reverse complement strand
ATTTTGGCAATGCTTTGATGGATGCCGGTATCTCCAACAATTTTTGCATTGCATGGGTTTTGGGAGGTACACTTTTACTCTCACTGTTATTTCCCCAAGGAAAATCCTTTTGGGGAGTTCTTGAGTATGGAATGTTACTTTAGCCATTTTTAATGGCTGGTTTTGAGATCTTGAGGTGACGGTGAAAGGTGTTACCTCCTGTACATCATAACCCTTCTCTTTTCAAAGACATTCCAGTTTTGGGCCCATGCTAGTAAAGGGGATCTCCCCAAAGTCCATGTGATTGCATAGGACTGTGCCCGTTCTCGAGTTCAGTGGTTTTTTGTGTGAGGTTACGTCTGCTTTCTCATTTCCTAAGCATCTCACTTTTTGTAACTCATCTGCATGAAGGAGGGTTTAAGTTTTCAAAACTTGACTATTTTCTTTATCTTTAAAGTATTCCAAATCTATGTCATGTTCATGGGCTACTTTTAAGAGGTACAGTTCGAAGTCAACATCATTAACTTGCTTGTCAAATTTGATTGTCAGATATCTGTCCCACTGGTGTCTCTGTGGGCTGACCAGTTGGAATAAGACTAGGTAGTGGTTGATATCTCTGCTTGGTTTCTTTCTTGGCAACCCATATGGGGTGCTTGGGGGCCCTTTAGTCCTTTTCAGGCCAATAGCATTAGCTGCCTCCACCTGGCCAGTGGTGGAGGGAAATTCAGTAGCAAGCATGAGGTTGTCATGAGTACGGCAAGGTGGAGAAGTATCAGAAATTTTCATGTCTGGGAACTAAGTCCCTGGGTGTATTGGGGGAGATACAAGGACGACCATGACGTGCCTCTATACCATGGCTAGGGGAGTCTACCCCACTCGTCTCCATCATAGGAACCTGGAGCCAGTCCAAGCGGGTGGCATTGTCCACAGTGGGGACATGGTGGTACTCAAGCCAAGTTGGGGGAGTGCCAATAGGAGATAATAGTCAACTATTAACAGTGGGTTTTAGGGCAGTAAAGGTTTTGATCTATTGAAGGTTTAGGGCACTTTATGGAGGGATGTAATCAGTTGAACTGAGTGCATCAGGATTCCCAACCACCCAGAAAGGGGTGGCCGGGTCCCCCAGTGCAGCCAGCTCGTAGCCCCTCACCACTTCACAGGGCCCCAGGCAGATAGTGGCAGCCAAGCTAGGGCCGTCACATCCTTGAGGGGTTCTTACAAACACTTCTGTATTTCATTTATATAAGTTTCTGACAATACACTCATATGGTGCAGTTACAAAAGGACAGACATCCCATTCACTACTGCTTCTGAAATAACACAGCTTCTTTATAAAACGAATTTACAATTTTTACAAACTAGAGGGTAAGACATGGTAACATTTATTGTTTTTAATACTTTCTAACACCAAATACAGTATTAACCATAAATTACCTTACTATCTCCATACGCTTATTTAACAGCATACTGTATAAGTAAAGGAGCAATAAAGAAGACACAAGAGAAAAAACTGGATGTGGCAGAGATGAGGATGTTGAGATGGATGTGTGGGGGTGACAAGAAGCGATAAGATCAGAAACAAGGTAATTAGAAGTACCTCAAAAGTTAGAAAAATATCAGATAAGATACAAGAAAGTAGACTGGGTTGGTATGGTCATGTCGTTAGGAGGGATGAACAGTATGTTGGGAGGAGGGTGATGGAAATGGATATACTGTACAGGGTAGGAGAAGGAGAGGGAGACCAAAGCGTAGGTGGATGGATTGCATCAATGATGACCTGAGGTCTAAAGGTTTTTTGGGTGATGAGGTATGGGACAGAAACAAATGGAGAAAACTGGCCAGAAACATCGACCCCACATAAAAGTGGGAAAAGATGTAGACGAAGAATAAGACTGTATAAGTAAAGGAAGTATTTAACAAAACTATATAAAGAAAATATACTTGTATATATGTATTACAATAATGCATAACAGTAAAAGAGATAGAAAAATATAACTTTAATTACCAATCTTGCATCTTGAACTTTCATGCAAAGCAACTTTCCTTTGTATAAGACTCAAAGTCATACAGCTTGCATATCAAGGATTCATAACAAAGGAACACAAAATGCTAATAGTTAATATTCCTTGAAACCTAAATATAATCTTCATCATTGTAAACTGCATGCAGCATTTACCCACTTAAAACAAAATGAAAATAAATTTCAAGACAAATTTATATTGTGACAAGAAAACTGTTTAGAAAATTAGTTTTGCTGAACTGCAGGATTTTGTTGTGAAAAAGGAATTTCAAGGCATGAGTATGGGAATGTTATGAAATAGTCTATAGGAATTTATAACCAAAATATTATACATTATCACAGATAATGAGAACTGGAGTGAAGTTAATATCATAGTAACTCTTCTTGGTACACACACAAGTTGAATATTCTGCAACAAGAAATCAGCACCATAACTAACTTCACAAATGTGTTCCTTTTCCATTGGAATATAAATATTGCAAACAGTAAGCTGAACATATTTCCTTTATATAACAACCTCTGTGGAACATCACTGGGTAACTAAAATAATTTCTTTACATAAAACATACTTTAAGAGCACATACACTTTTTGTAAATATATGACATTACTTTTAGGTATTTAGCAATATTTAGTACTTTACAGCAGTTCAGATCATGGCATTAGACCAATCCCCACAGTATTGCTCTAACAATATGTGAAACATGTTCAGTATGTAAAACCAGTGATTGTTTACATAATTGATGACAGAGATTGTATATATAATGTAAAGCATTTTCCCTGGTACTTTTAAGGCATAAACAGACCCTTCTAATTACGACACAGGAAATATATCATTGTCTTCAGCAGTTTCAATCTCTCTTTTTCTTCAGTATAGATGCTTCTATAACAGGACGTGTCCCAAAGCTGGTGCTTAATTTTGGCATTTCAATTGTTCTTTACAAAACAAGGGATGATACTGCAGGAATTAAATTTGGATTAATACATTTTCCCATAAAAAGTTTGATGCTAGTAAGATGTTTTACACAAAAGCAAGGGAGACCTATTCTCTGTTCGACTTAAAAATAAAACCTCATAAGGTTTCTCTCCATCATCCTCATCATCACTAAGTACTGATACTTCTGCTGATGCGCTGTCAATCTTATGAGAAATTTTCAGTTTATCTTCTACTAAAAATTTCAAGAACTTAGGAAATTCCAAGGAATCTTGAAATCTATCTTGATTTATCCTTGCCTGTTTTTTTAATCAGTTTTTCCACTTTCTGAATGTGATCCAGTCTGATTGCCCAATAGTACCTTTCGTGACTGGCAGAGACTACTTTTCCACTTGTAGTAGCTGGGTCTGATAACTTAATAAAACAGTGGTTCAAATTCAAGCAGTGTCTCACACCATTTTTCCAATTACTAGGCGCAGTCCGAAAAAAAGGGAAGAAACCTTTCATAAAGATGTATATGTCTGTCACACACACAGCTAATCCTGCAAGACTTCAAAAGGATAAGGGAGGCCTTTTATACCGAGTACTTTTCACAGACTGATGGTCTTTTGGAACCTCATTAATGAGGTCCATTAGCCTTTTTAAAGCACTACTTGATACAGCAAATTGAATTGAAACATAGAGAAGATGGGATCATCACCCTGAAGGGCATTCTTCCCCAGGAAAGGAAAATAAGTTGGAAAGGGAAGCAAAGCAACTTGATACAGCGAGTGAAGGACACTTTGACAAAGATAGAAAAGTGAGTTCCTGAGGTACAGATAACAGCTGCGTCGCATGTATGACCAAGATGAACGTTCTCGACGGTTCAACATTACGCTGACAAGGGGTCTGGGATGACAGGGAAGATACCATGATTAATTAGTAAAAGGCATCACTACCAATATGCACAAGCTGTTCAAAAGAAACAACACAAAGAATCTCAATAGTGCAAAGAATAATACTGAAAAAGGTTAACCTTTACATCAAATTCTGTATTATATTAAGCAGTCAGGAAAGTCAGGTAATAAACATCGACCCCACATAAAAGTAGGAAAAGATGTAGACGAAGAAGAAGAAAGTCATGTAATACAGAGTCCCTTACCTTCATATATCCTCACAATCATACAACAGATTTTCAAGATTTCAGCTTGTGTCTTAGTGTTTACACTTATAGATGTGGAAGCAAGTGTTTAGCCTTGTTAAGAAGCAGTTCTCTTTCGATGGTTGTAGCTACTCACTGGGCCAGGTGGATAAAGGCATTATGTATGTATGAATAATAATAATAATAATAATAATAATAATAAAAACAGTAGCGTGACCGAATAGACATTTAGTTTACCATAGTAACTGCTAAGAAAAAACAAATCCAGCTATACCACAATATCCCAATCCCAGACTTATTAATGATAGTTAATAAGTCTGTTCTTCTAACCTACCATTCTCCTGTGTTAAATCCAATGCATTTCATTCATCAATTTCCTAATGTATATTCAATTTAGAGTTCTAAGAAAGCTCTATCTGCTGTTTGGTTCCTCTCTCATATTTTTTGTTTAGCCTTCCAAATCTTTTTTCTTTTTTTTTTTACCTGCACAGCTGCAGCAACTGTCTTTATCCAGCTGTTTTTGTCAAAGTTACTTGCATCACACCTAATCAATATTTACAGAACAAGTTAATTTTCAACTCATTAGAAGCGACACACAGGTCAGCTCTTTCCCCTCCTCTCTTGCAATCAACAAGCTACAAGTTATGAAGAATCCTCCAGCATGAACTTTACTCCATTTGAATTTTTATCTGGAAGATCTGCTAGGTATTCAGTCAACAACACTTACCATAAATACCTTAAAATTAAATAACAAATTCTATGCTAATCTTTAATGATTTTCAATGGATATTAAAAAAATTAGCATTCACATATGGGGTATTTCATTTTTTGTAGCACAATAGTCAAATTATTCTCCCATTCAGACATGTGTCCTAAACTATTTCTTTTGGTTGTCACAAAATCTTGGTATGATAACTTACCAGCATTCTACTAAATACTGTTTTGCCAGCATGATGAATATATTTTTTCAGATTTACATTGTAATAATTTTTTCTTTCAATATACAACACAACTTCAGACACTTATTTTATGGACATTTATTCTTTGCAATCCTCTAGGAAAAAGGGATTTTTATACTGACGCATCATATACCTAACTTTTTTCCATTTGTTATTCTCCAGCATTACAATATCTAGATTATACTACTAAAGGCAGCATTACTTATTCAACAGGATGTAAAAACAGCAGTATAAATACGTAAAAAAAAAAAAAAATGTACAAAGTCCTTATCAATAAGTGTTTCAATAAATAACACCAGTCGTACAGATACACCATAATGTAACTGAAATACTGCACATCAATTTTGTGACAAAAATATATATATTTTCTCAACTATTAATGGTAAAAATTTCAAATATTCTAAATATACGGAATAAACAATAAAAATTATATCATCTGGTAACTGGAATCCAAATAAATAAGCAATGAACTGGAGAGAAAAAATCATAGTATCTCTCAAAAATCATGCAGGTACATAAGGATGTAATTTTGTTGTCATTGCATAATTTTACTTCCTATTATGCGACAGCTATTCTTGAGTAATACAAGCTGTTATTGATTCCTACCAATACATTAAAAAACTTGGCTTAAACTTCCGTGTTAAAGGGACTTTAAAACACTAATTATTAATACACTTGCCTACATTAAGTTAGTAATTACCTTCTGACAAACGTGAATGTGGGGAATTAAAATTAAAATTAAAATGTGGACAAATCAAGAGGTAAGGAAATTTATAACCACACATTATGACCTACACCTCCTTGAGACTTGTAAACACAAAATTTATAAAATCAAATGGGAAAATGAAAAGTAATGTAAATGTCTGGGAGATTACAGGTACTATGCAGACTTCATACCATAAGTCACTAGTATACATATTGAAAAACGGGAAATAAATAACACTGCTTTGAACACATCCAAAGAGAGATTGGAGAGAAGCAGGAGTATGACATTACGTAACTATAATTAATACCATAGACTTCTCTTTGTCAAACTATAGCAAACAGAAATGTACAGAGGGTGGGAAACCTAAGTAACACAACTTCTAACATGTACTATTCCCTGACCTTAGTGTTGCAAGCTATGTATATCTACTCCTGGTTGTTTTTAATTCATCCCCTTAAACAAAAGATGAACAGCATTGATCCTTATGTGCACTCTAAACCTAATCATATGAAATAACATTTCCAAGATAATTAGGTTAATCCATATAATACTGTCATCAAGGAATGCTAATAAAATGGACGGATGTCCAATTTGAAGGATAAGAGCTGGCATACCATAAATACTGTAATAATGTATATCCTACATATGCACCTGAAATAATGTTAATTGAAGAGCTGGTGTTGAAAGAAAAAAAGTCACACTTCTAAATCACGGAAACATAGCTCTGATCCTCCATTCCAACGCACAAGCTTGAGTTAGGAAACATATGAGAAATTAAGTGGGCAACTAGGACCATTATCTGCAGAAATATCCCTTATGCAATGCCCCTGATCCCGATACAAAATTGGACACTGTAGACACAAATAAATCATATACAAACTAATATAACTGCATTAATACTAATGGCATTCAACTGAGTAAGAACTCAATACCTAGATACCAGGAGGCAAAATTTACATAATTAAATCTAGAACAAATATCCTTAAGAGTGAGTTAACCAACAAAATCTTTGGTAGCTTTAGTATAACTTGCAGAAGAGTTGCAATGGGAAATACTGAAGCAATATTATCAGTGTAAATACTACAATATGATAAAGATGGATAACATGAGTGAATAAAGAATAATATGAATGCACTAAAAGACAAAATAAACATCTGTAAGCATGTGTTGATGCAAAGGAAAAAAGTACCATATTTTATTGAGATTTATACATTCCCCTTGGTAACTGGTATGGAAGAGAGAGCAAGAAAGACTCGAATACCCAGAAAGTAAAGGTAAGGACACCATGATACAGTGGATAGAAGGGCAAGACAGAAGAAAAGAATGTTAAATACTTTGTCTAAGAGGGATCTCATCATCTAGGAGACTGAAACTAGTGCAAGCAATTGAATAAGTTGATACTAAGTAACATTTATTCCCCATGTACCTTCTGGCATGGGCAGCAGATGGCCAAAACCAGAGAAACAATAAGAAAACTCTAAACTTATTTCATACTCATTTAGTCACATTCATAAAGAATGAACAATACCAATCTATGAAACCTGGCTTATGTTTTCCTGGTCCCATAATCTGTGCCTGGTGTTGCTAACACAAGTTATAGCTAGGTCCAAGTCATTTCTAGCTCATAAAACTAGCAAGTATATTCTATAGACACTCTTACACCAGTCTCCTGTAATCTTAACCCTCAAGGTGTCTAAACCAACTGCAGCAGCTCCAAGTAGAAATGACACAACAGTTTAACATAATCTCTGTCAATCATACTCTGTCTCTTAGATTAAATGTCATTGCAAAAGAAGACTAGGGAATAAAAAGTTATGTTTCCTTTAATGAAATGAATATATAAAAACGAAAGACACATGACATTTCATAACACCAAGAACAAGTAGGCGTATGTCTAGCTTACTATATACAACAAGAAGATAGCATAAGAAATTAAGAGAAAATAACACTTACACAGAGGTCCAAGTAAGAAAAAAAATATCATGTCAAATTTGCAGTAAAGAGAGTTCAACACATAGAATTTAAATAAAAAATACTGAGGCATTATGCCTCTATCAAATATCCACGATTATACCTGACATTTAAAAGATATTGTGCACTGTACTTTCAATCTTGAAACAGCTGTACTTATGCAGTGGTATGCAACACGGTCAAATTGCGATTCAATTAATACAGCATTACACAGTATATGCAAGTTACCAACAGATCTGGTTAGCAGAATACTACATATCCTTTAAGAAAGCAAGTCCTCAGTTCATAAATTTTATTAAATTTAAATGATGACAAACAACTTTCCATAAAAATATTTTGAAGATGGTCATATTTTCTTATCCTTGTATGTTAAAGTACGAGTGTTTTTAACTCTGTAACTCCCAAATATTTTCTTCAAGATTAGAGACTACATGCCCCTGAGGATGAAAGTAAAGCAGAGAAAGCATTAGTACTGTAATAGAGACTGCAAATACGGAAAACTGAAAAAAAACAAATCTTTAAGAAAATCCGTTTCATTCATAATAGCGAACCTACAACAAATGCAATCTACAACTACAGTAGCACCTACGAAAAAAAAAAATTATACTGTAGAGGACATAAAAAACATATCACTACAATCACTAACTCCCAAAATAAAAATGTATACCCCATTTCACTTGCTATTCACTGAAAGAATGTGGCATATTTAAACCAATACACTTCAAACCTATTTACAAAATGTGATTGTACAATCTCCAGATAATTACAGTGAGAAGCATGATATCCACTGATGGCTAATGCTTTGAAAATGATTTACTTTATATTTTGATTGGGAAAAAAAAATTCTTTTTCCAATGGGATATAGACTGTTATCCTTAATCTATTTGGGGGAAAAAAAGAAAATTTCAGTTGTTTCGTTACTGTTTATTATAAAAAAATATATACTGAGTGTGTATTTATTAGATAATTCGGCAGTTCAGAGATTTTTATTAATATCTGTCATTACGAGTTTGCATGAGTGAATAATTTGTCTCCTTAAATGTTGTTCTAAAAGTTGATTAAAAAACTAAAGTATTTCTATAAGATCCACCGTCATTTCTAATACTGAAGTATTTTGAAAAGTAGCAAAGTATACGTATATGGGGAAAGAATACTTTCATTGTAAAGGATACCCCCATCTTTAACAATATATATTCACATACCAATGAAATGGAGTATGAAGGTTAGTCCAGATAGAGTACAACGAATAATTAACATAAAAATTACAATTAGGTTTATTCGTAATCCAGTACTAAATAAACAATGCTACTATTTATCCAAAGAACTACATACTTTTGCTTCTCAAAAAGATATACATTTCAACACGGATTTATTACACTCCTGAGCATTCCTAAAGCATTAACTAGTATAATGCTAACAAATAGAGAACTAAATGCAAACAGTTTTCCTTCGTCTACTTCTTGTTCATTTACCTTAACACATATAATACATGTTTCAAATTTTGACACAATGTAAAAGATATCAAGCAGTATAAAATATTAAGTAAATTTCCCAAGTGATTAAAAGCATGACACAATCATCTGGTAACACTGCTTTTCAGGTAAGCAAGTCCAGAAAATCCAACAGAATATATTAGGAACATTGTTAAGACTTGAGTTTGTGCATTTAAATGAAGTATAGTGCACTATTGCTAAGAACATATATATTAAATAATGTCAAAAGCAATAAAAGCACAACAAGAAAGAACAAGTGTAATTGTGCTGATCCCAATGGAAAAATGTCTTAAGGACATCAATAGTTGAGCAATGATTTTCAAATAAAACCTATCAATTAGTGGAGACAATGAAGTATGATGAAAGAAACTTCTGTTGACAAATCCAACAGAAGTCACTTTCTTTTCCCAGAAAAAAACGTCCCCATACTTAAAAATAGCTAAAATAAAAGCCTCCAAAAATCCGTGCTTGGCACAGCCAAGTGTTCCAATTAAACTTTTTATGTGTCAGCTTGAAGGTCGATCATAAATGAGATTTTTCCAACACACGAGAAAACGCACAGAGAGGTAACTAATATCAAAATGTACAGACAGTTCTCAGGTTTAAATAAAGAAAGATAAGATAAATGGAAGTCGTATACCTAAATTAACAAGTTCAATTTTAACAACATACACCATGTAAACCTTTAACAACATACATCATGTAAACCTAACACAACTCAAAATAACAGGAGTACAATATGCAACTCTAAACTCATGACTGGAACAAAAGGCCTGGACGCCATTCATATAAATCTTAACTAGTTCAAAAGCAAATGAGGTTTAGGCAGAGTCTGAATGAACAAGTAAGTACTGTATATGAACTCTAAACCTGAGAGTATGTCACAATAGAGAACCAGCATGACAAACTGCCAAAGAGACTTTGTATATAATTCTACGCAGTACTGAGAATGACAAACTGGTATTAAAGTGATAAGGAATATTTATGGAAAAAAAAAATATATATATATATACTTGTATTCAAAATATGATTATAATACTAATAACAAATGGTGGAACTTATGATTTATGCAAGTTCTATTAAAATTTAAAAAGTATGGTACAAGAACTAATAACTTACTAAATGGGTACAATATCCTTTTTTTTTTTTTTTAGTCATACATATTGCCTTCTCCCTCAAGTGCTTTAAAGGGTGGCCTTAGCCAAAGATATAACACTGCACAATAGAAAATAAACTCGCTTTCATCTCCTTAAATGTGAACATTTACTCAGTCACTCTTGTTTAAAAAGTGAAAAGTTCACGCCATCACTGAATTCTGGAACCAAGCATCAAATTACTATGGTTTCAAACGTCCTTGATTTCGTTCACTAATGTCTGTCACCATCTTCTAGACAGGCATCACACCCACTGTCTCTCTGTCTTTTCGGCATATCTATATATCTTTAACATTCAAGCTAATTTTCAACCTACACACTCCCCATAAAAGAGGTGGAGTTTTTATGAAATGCTGACTCAGTGGTTAAATACTTGCCCACTTGTCTTGTATTAGCATTAAGAAAATATTACTTTGGAGGCATTACCTTATGGCACATATCTCTTAAATATCTTATCTCAAGTACAGCAATCTCCAAGTCTATTCAGGATTTGAAGTATAACATTCATCTAGTCTCTCAAACAAGCAAGTTTTAATCTACTTTGCAAACCACTTAAACAGTGCATGTCCTATGCTCCAAGATGTTTTGACCTTCTGAAGTGATTAATACTTGCCCTTAAAACAACAACTTCCTTGAAGGTTACATTATTCAGCACAACTTCAGTATTGACAAATTCACCTACTTCCAGCAGTTCATTACTGAGTTTACAATGCTCTTCAGTATCATAGCTTCTCATTTATATATAAATAAAAAAAAATCAGTATTATTAAAAAAATAAACAAAAAGAGGGAAAAAAAAGTGGCATAAATACTAAAATATACAGAAAGCCCTGAGCACAATTGAAGGAAGAAAATATTAAAAGATAATGAGAAAAGATAAAGTAATGCACAAAGGGCAAACAAAATAGTACAATACACCATAATGAATTCTTATTCTCACTAACCTTTCTTTGGCATTTCACAACTTAAATTTAAGAACTCTGAAAATTACACAAAGTTTCACCAGACACCTAGATAAAATAAAGTGGAAGTACTATAAGAATTAGAAATAATGAATCCAACAGAAAAAGAATATATATATATATATATATATATATATATATATATATATATATATATATATATATATATATATATATATATATATATATATATATATATATATATATATATATATATATATATGATGTTATTTCACGAGACACACGTGAATTTGTGAATGGATATGGCTACGTAAGGAAACTGAAAGAAATTTTTGAGATCCTTAGTACTTAGTACTTTCAGGTGTATTACTCATCTTCAGAGGAAGATAAGTAATACACTTGAAAGTACTAAGTACTAAAGATCTCAAAAATTTCTTTCAATTTCCTTACACACATATATATATATATATATATATATATATATATATATATATATATATATATATATATATATATATATATATATATATATATATATATAAAATTTGTATACTTTCATTTATAATAAAATCTATATGACAAACTACCAATAACAGCAAACTAACTATAACAGTACCCTTTTGTTCCTGAACACATCTTTCCCATAATTACCCGCGTCAACAGTTTTGTGTATTCTATCTACATTTAAACAGCAACTACTTAACGCCTAAGTGACAAAATTCATATCTTCTTTTCGAAGAATCTTTCGCCCACGGGAACTCGTCCCTGCCAAAAGGAGAAGGCTATTTGTTTCAGAGACGTTTCCTGAATAATTCCGCTTAGATCTGGGTTTAATGGCTTTGGATCTCCATTTCTTGGAAGACTTAAGAGACACTCTTATAAGACTCGTCTTCCTTACTTGTTGAGACGACGTTAAAGCTCTAGGTACAGGTGACGAAGGTTCAGAGATGGGGCTGCTGCCATCATCAGTGTCTAATTCAAGGGATGACTCCTGCAGAAGGAAATGCAAAATGTGTGTTTTTTTTTTTTTAATTAGGAACATCAGCATATATCTGTTCAATAGAGAAATTAAAATCTCCGGCAACTTGCACAAAAGACCTGGCAATCTTTAAACTGGTTTACTTTTGTTGGATTTAGTGTTGAAGAATTGAAGGAAATCTTTCTAATTACAGTAGTTTTCCAAAATAGTATTTACAGTGCTTCCTAATTTATCGCGGGGGTTCGGTTCTGGGACCCGCCACGATAGGTGAAAAATCGCGAAGTAGGAGCACCATATTTATTAGAGGCATTTTACATTTATTTTTACATTTATTTTTACCCTCCCTGCACTGTTAACAAACCACCCTTTACTTTATTAATAACAGCGTGCAAGCGTAAATTTATATGAACGTGATATTATGAAGACTGAAAAATGCATTAAGAACAGACAGCAAACAAACTTTCGATATAATATCGCCAGGGAAATAGCGTGTAGAGAATATATATATACTTCATCTAAGTTTCCCATGTACAGTACGATATACATTTTCTTTGTAACGAATTGTATAAGTTTTCTTTTTCTCTCAGCTGACTTTATTTATGATAAGATTTCGTGCAGCATGGTCGATAGATAAAATAATGTTTAGAACCAAGGAATATTAATAATACAGTACTATAATCTTGAAAATTAGATAAACCCTAAAGAGGGTAAGTAAATAGATATTTTATGAGTAAGATATTGTGCCTGAATAGTGATAAGCATCAGGTGATAAGGAAGCGGTAAAATGTTTTGGTTAGAGGTTCGTTCTCCAGCATCCTCCTCCTCTTCTACCGCTTAATGCGATCGAATATCATGAAGAAAATTGAAAAAAAGCATAAAGAACAAACAGCAAACAAACTTTCAATATAATATCGTCAGGGAAGTAGCGTGCGAGGGTGCATCAGCTGATACGGAGGCGGCAAAACATTTGCATCCTCGTGCTCAAAAATAGCATATACCCCAAAAATCTGCTATATAAAATAAACAACATGTATCCAGTGATAACTTGGCTCAATGCACCAGCTACACTGAATATTCTTGGATATTCATTACACATCTTTTATAATCTTTTCACATCTGACAGGTCATTACACTCTCCATCTCTATTTATCTTTACTTTATGTATTCTTCATGCCCAGGCCCGATAAAGGCTGTTTTATATTATTATTTTTAGACCCGTCCTGGTGTCACAATCAATCCCTCCCCCCGCCAAAAACAAAAAAACAAAAAAAGCGATTCACTTAATTCGCGGTAGGTTAATCGCGATATAGCGAGGGATTACTGTATTTTCACTTCTGGAAGGCAGGGAATACACAGATAAGGCAGAATGGCACAGTCCTTGGGGAGGTAGGAAGTTTTAAAAGACAATGAGGATGTATACATAAACATATATGCAGAGATTACAGGAAAGGAGAAAAGAAGGTGTAGTCATCTGGCACTATGTCTTGTATAGATGATGTTCATTTCATGACATACCCAGAAGCAAGATAGAAATATTAAAAGGAATAATAACTCATATTACTCCACTGTAATTGATTCAGAATGCAAGTGGTTGAGAGACGACTGAGATGCCGAATTGATGTGTCTTGGCAGTATATATATGCTTAGTTGGTTTAAACACAAGAAAAGATGGAATTTGAGAGGCTAGAGTACACAATTCATTGTATAAGTTTACAAAAAAATTTTCATCTGAAAGTGACGTAGCTGAATGTAACGAAATGAGTTAGGCATGGTCTAGAATGGCTTTGAAAAATGTGCTCAAAAGGAGAGAATAGGACATCATGATGTAAGATATGCTAGTACAATGTAGCCTGATAAAATAAGAAAGCTACTCAGATCCCTGTGAAAAAGACAAGGCAAATACAATCCATAAGCTTGATGTTAATGATACTTTGGTCTTGTTCGCAATATTCTAAATGAAGACAGTTTAAAAAATGAATAAAGACAGCAAATCTGTGAAAGAATAGACTGCCTCTCTAATTGTTCCTCTTTTTGGTTACACCCAACCTACCAGATAGAGGAAGTATATATCACAAGGAAATATTCCTTGCAAATTATAAGCTGTATTTTATTTGAGAAAAAAGTAATATTTATAAGATTATTCATAAAATGGCACACATGAATATGACATAAAATGGCAAAGTTACTCACTGATCTTTCCATAAGCAAGAGATAAGCGAAAACTTGATAAAAATAAAACAAATACTCAGCAGTGAACCCAATACATTTGCTGATCTTCATAAAGGAATAATAGGATACCTGAAATAAGTAACTACAATGGAAATAAATGCAGTCCTTAATTAAATAATTACCTTTTACTCACAGCAGATTAACTCTTCCTATTCTTATCATGAATATGAGCACAAGCAAGAAGAGAAAAAATAAAAAATAAAATAAAATACAGTAATCCTTTCCCTCTGGCTTTTAATCATTGCAACGAGTGAATGAGAAAAAGAAAATACTTTTACATTTACAAAAAAAAAAATTAGGATCAGCTCCAGTTATATCCTCCTATGGATATATGCTCTGCACAAACATACTCCTATATTATAAATAATATATAAAGAAGCTCAAACTACATTGTTCAATACCTTCTTGTTCCAAGTAATATGACAAAAGACATGGTATAAAAAATCTTGATTAAAAATACAACTGCATAAAATTACTACTGACTTACTAGACATTTTCAACAACAAATGAAATTTACATATTTTACAAACTGAGATATTGGGTTACAGTTCAGCAAGTAATGGAAAGTTCAAAAGAATAAAAATAAAATATTGCTGACATCTGAATGCTACAGGGCCTCTTTAAATTACATTTCAGTACTTACGCTGGATAAAGGAACAGCAGCAGCCACAATTTCTTTGTCTACCTCTCTTGGCTTCCAATTCTTCTCAAATGTCTGTTGGGGAGTAAAGTATATGAAAAGAATGATAGCTAATTGCCATATTGACACTTTTTTATTCTCTCTCTCTCTCTCTCTCTCTCTCTCTGTCCTCAAAGGCTGCAATCTCCATCATAAGGTGGGGTGAGGGCAGGCAAAAAATTGCCCTCCATGGGCCAGTGCACCAAGAAAATAATGAGATGAAATAAAAAGAGTAGAAGCTTAAGGACAAGGCAGACATACAAGAATGATAAACAATATGATAATGACAGGAAAAGAATAGTCGAATTAAAGGTGACCTAAATATATGGCACGATTAGGATCTGATATGACGATAGATCACCTATTTGAAAGAAGAAAGGTCATAAAAATTAGGTAAGATGGAAGGAAGAAGAGAGTTTCAGTCTAGGGCATTATTAAAATTCGAATTTCAATAATACACGAATTATTCCCTATTTCCAAGGATGTCAAAGCTAGGTCAAGATTTTGAGAACATTAAATGTATGTTTAGTTTTCAAATATGAAAGTCCTTTCTGCAATATGTTGATTAAATATAGTCCTGTTTCCACTTCTAATATTATACATAAGATTTCATGTAAAGATTGTGATAAGTATTACGTTGGCCAGACTAGAAAATCATTATATTTTTGCGTCAATCAACATAATTATCACATTCAAAATTGTAGTCTTCCAGTGCCTTGTTCAAGCATTATGCTGATTGCAATCACCATATTGACTGGAACAATGCTGCTATTTTAGTAAGAAGTAAGGATATTATTACTAGAAATATCTTGGAATCTGCAATACTTAACTGTGTACCAAACAATTAACTTAAGTCATAGTTTATTTGTAACTGATCCCATATTATAAAGTATGCTTCATTCAAGTCTGAAGAGTAAGTGTGGAAATAACATAATATTCTTGGTTTTTTACAATTAATTAATTTATATTTACTTCTATTTTTGCTATTATTATTTATTATATAATTACTATTATTGTACCATTATTATTATCTTTTAATAATTACTATTATTATCTAATTATCTTTGTTATATATTATTTTAATTATTTATAATATCATTATTAGTATTATTGCTTTTTGTGATTATTGTTTATTTTATTCTTATCATTATTGTTGTCCTTATTATTGTATTGTTATTAGTATTATTACTATTATAAATATTTTTATTATTATTGTTAAAGTTAGTGTGTTTTGTTTACTGTTACTATTTTTAGCAATTTAATATGTTTCCCGTTTCCTCCCACTATTGACAGTCTCTCAATTACCTGGTTTCATACCTTGCCTTGCCTACAGCGAAAACAAAACCTCCTATCTGTATTGTTGTGGTAAATTAACTGATTTCCTTTGCAGAGTTGCTAATTTTTCTTTTTCTCCTGTTTTCTGTATGTAAATATAGCGCTTCATTCTTTTGTATAAATCATATTCCTCTGAAGATAAGTAAAACACTTGAAAGTACTAAGGATCTCAAAATTTCTTTCAATTTCCTAAAGTACCCATAACCATTCATATATATATATATATATATATATATATATATATATATATATATATATATATATATATACAGAGTTGCCTCCCTTATCGCGGTAGTTCGGTTCCGGGACCCGGCGCGAACCAGGAAAATCGCGAAGTAGGATCAGCCTAAAAAAAAAAAAATAAATAAATAAATAAATAAATAAATAAATAAAGATGATTATGACACCAGGACAGGCCAAAAATTATAAAATAATACGGCCTTTATCAGGTTGTAAAGAGAAACAGGGATGGAGTGTGATGACCTGTCAGATGTGAAGGGATTATAAAAGATGTGTAATGAATATCCAGCTCTCTCCTGGGTTTACTATACCTCTGCATTACCTTCATGATGTCTATTCTAAAACTTCTCCTTAGCTCTTATTATTATTATTATTATTATTATTATCATCATTATTATTATTATTATTATTATCATCATCATTATTACTACGGATTCGTAATTAAACCATTATTTTTACTATAAATAATGTAGTTTTGGTTGAATGAACAAGAGTTACTTAAAGATTCTCTCTCTCTCTCTCTCCAACATTCTATTCTACCCAACCCCCCACACTCTCTTTGTCCCAGCCAACTAGGGAGGGGCACTTTACACAGTTATTAAAAGTAAATAAACCAACAGATGTACAAACAATGATGAGCCCTTAATAATAATAATAATGATGATGATGATGATAATCTCCACAATCATCATCAAAGGAAAATTATTGTTGCCAATGATAATAATAATAATAATAATAATTATAATAATAATAACAATAATAATAAGATCTAAGCAGAATTATTGGAATAGACATTATGAAAGTAATGCAGAGGTATATTAAAACCCAGCAGAGAGCTGGATATTCATTACACATCTTTTATAATCCCTTCACATCTGACAGGTCATTACACTCTCCATCTCTGTTTCTCTTTACAACCTGATAAAGTCTGCTTAATTTTATAATTTTTTGGCCCATCCTGGTGTCACAGTGAGAACGCGAACCAAGAAACGCGAATAACCGGGGTAACACTGTATATATATATATATATATATATATATATATATATATATATATATATATATATATATATATATATATATATATATATATATATATATATATATATATATATATATATATATATGCGAAATAAACGTTATATCACAGCACAATATGAAGCAAAAAAAAGGCCCATAAATGAAACACAAAAAGAAGCGAAGATGTACTATTTATTACGACTGGACTCCAGTCCTCTTCAGGTACAAATGAATTGATAAATCATTTGTACCTGAACAGGACTGGAGTCCAGTCGTAATATATAGTACATCTTCGCTTCTTTTTGTGTTTCATTTATGGGCCTTTTTTTGCTTCATATATATATATATATATATATATATATATATATATATATATATATATATATATATATATATATATATATATATATATATATATATATATATATAGTGTTCCCCCGGTTATTCGCGTTTCTTGGTTCGCGTTCTCACTGTATCGCTTTTTTTTTTTTTATAAATTATTATTTTATTTTATGGGTATATGCAAAAATATTAAAATATTAAAAAATAAAATTCTCAGTATTTAAATTTGTTTTATTGAAAAAAAAACATACTTCATTATCTAATTGATAAAAATAATTAATTTCCCAGCCTACGAATAATAAAACAGTAAAAAATAGTAAAAAACATAAATTTAGATAGATAGATACATTTATTGACCACCTCTTTTGAAAAGTACAGTATAATCTTTACAAAAAGAATATTTGGTCCAAATTACAATGAATAAATACAATAGATTTTGTACAATCATCAAATAAGTAAATGAATTTTAAATTAATATACATTGTACATTGTACATGCGAAATAGTGTTCGATAGCGTACAATGTATTGGGGTCGGAGCTACGTGAGCTAGCATATATATTTATATTTCCAGCAGTTTCATGATTTTATTGATAAAAAAACGTATTTATTAGCCTAGGACTTATGATTACTAAGTCAAGGTTCGAGTCCCGGTCGGGGTAAAAAATGATTCATGTTTTCACATATGTAATGTGCTTATTTGATAATTTAATGGCCCGAATGAGATTGGGATTTGAATTAAATGCTAAAATGAAGCCACGAGTGAGGTTGGGGAATCTGTAATATGAACATAGTGGCATTCAGTTAGAATGCATTCATTCCTAAGTATAGCAGATATAAGCTATAAGGTTGGGTTCCTTTTAACCTTCTGTGGTGTAGTGGTAGCGCCTTGACTTAGTAATCATAAGTCCTAGGTTCGAGTCCCGGTCGGGGTAAAAAATGATTCATGTTTTCACATATGTAATGTGCTTATTTGATAATTTAATGGCCCGAATGAGATTGGGATTTGAATTAAATGCTAAAATGAAGCCACGAGTGAGGTTGGGGAATCTGTAATATGAACATAGTGGCATTCAGTTAGAATGCGTTCATTCCTAAGTATAGCAGATATAAGCTATAAGGTTGGGTTCCTTTTAACCTTCTGTGGTGTAGTGGTAGCGCCTTGACTTAGTAATCATAAGTCCTAGGTTCGAGTCCCGGTCGGGGTAAAAAATGATTCATGTTTTCACATATGTAATGTGCTTATTTGATAATTTAATGGCCCGAATGAGATTGGGATTTGAATTAAATGCTAAAATGAAGCCACGAGTGAGGTTGGGGAATCTGTAATATGAACATAGTGGCATTCAGTTAGAATGCGTTCATTCCTAAGTATAGCAGATATAAGCTATAAGGTTGGGTTCCTTTTAACCTTCTGTGGTGTAGTGGTAGCGCCTTGACTTAGTAATCATAAGTCCTAGGTTCGAGTCCCGGTCGGGGTAAAAAATGATACATGTTTTCACATATGTAATGTGCTTATTTGATAATTTAATGGCCCGAATGAGATTGGGATTTGAATTAAATGCTAAAATGAAGCCACGAGTGAGGTTGGGGAATCTGTAATATGAACATAGTGGCATTCAGTTAGAATGCGTTCATTCCTAAGTATAGCAGATATAAGCTATAAGGTTGGGTTCCTTTTAACCTTCTGTGGTGTAGTGGTAGCGCCTTGACTTAGTAATCATAAGTCCTAGGTTCGAGTCCCGGTCGGGGTAAAAAATGATTCATGTTTTCACATATGTAATGTGCTTATTTGATAATTTAATGGCCCGAATGAGATTGGGATTTGAATTAAATGCTAAAATGAAGCCACGAGTGAGGTTGGGGAATCTGTAATATGAACATAGTGGCATTCAGTTAGAATGCATTCATTCCTAAGTATAGCAGATATAAGCTATAAGGTTGGGTTCCTTTTAACCTTCTGTGGTGTAGTGGTAGCGCCTTGACTTAGTAATCATAAGTCCTAGGTTCGAGTCCCGGTCGGGGTAAAAAATTATTCATGTTTTCACATATGTAATGTGCTTATTTGATAAAATATATATATATATATATATATATATATATATATATATATATATATATATATATATATATATATATATATATATATATATATATATATATATATATATATATATATATATATATATATATATATATATAGTGAAACCTCCACCTACAAACGCCCCCAACCACAAACAAATTGACCTACGAATGCAAATTTTGAACAAATTTAGAATAGACAGACAAACAATCCTCGAGGTATCAACGCACATACACATGCACATCCGCCCAGGAGATCGGGCGTATGCTCTCAGTTCTGCATTGGCGCCCGTACTGTAAAGTTTCCTTCTTGTTCTTTTAAATTGTAGATTACCAGATTTTTTTTGCTTTTTGCTTTAAAGTATCCCTCATTATGGCTCTTCAGAAAGTGAAAAGTATTAGTGATGATGGCTTTAAAAAGCCTCAACGTATTACCGGGGAAACGTAAAAGGAAATAATTGCTAAACATGAGAACGATGTTTGTGTTTCTATCATGCCATGCAGTAAGACATGGTGAAATTGACCATCTGTACTATTTTAAAGAATATAGAGGCCCGAAAGGCAGTTAATGTGGCTAAAGGAGCGACTATTTTAATGACGCATAGGTCTCAAGTAATGGAAGAGGTAGAAAAAGTATTGTTAGTTTGAATAAATGAAAAAGAGCTTGCTGGAGATAGTGTTAGCAAGGCTATAATATGTGCGAAGGCTCTACATTTACACCATGATTTACTAGAAAACACTATGAGTGCTAGTGGCACTAAAATTGACGAATTTAAAGAAAGTAAAGGCTGGTTTGAAAAAATTTCGCAGACACTAGAATTCACAGTGTTGCTAGGCATAGAGAGGAAGCTAGTTCGGACCAAAAGGCAGCGGATGCCTAAGTGGTAGAATTCACTAAAGTTCTCGAAAGTGAATATTCTTCACAACATGAAGAATATAGAACAACTTCCAGAACTCCTTTACAGACAAGTTCTTGGCCTTTTCAGTTGCCCTGAGAGCCATAGCAATTATCCTTTGGTGGTAGTAGGCCTTGAAAAAGGAAATGACCCCCTGATCCATTAACTGTAACAATACAATGGTATAGAAGGTAAACCACCTTGATATTAGGATGAGAGTCATGCAAATTAGGTGGGTGAGCAGGGGTATTGTTCAGGATTAGCAATATCTTAAAGGGCAGATACTTGGAGGCACAGTACCTCTCCACTTCAGGCACACAATGGTTGCTGAACCAGTCCTCAAAAATTTGAAGGGTTATCCAAGCCTACTTGTTCGACTTCTAGATGACTGGCAGTTGACCCTTCCAAACTCCTTTGAGTGCCCTTAGCTTTTCTGCCAAATAAACCAACAGGGGCTTCAGCTTCCAGTCTCCAGTAGCATTAGTCCCCAACGTGAACGGCGCACACGTGAGTTAGACTGAACGAGCCTTTGTCTGAAACGCTGATAGCTGTATCGTATTTTACATGTTGCAATACTGTTAGTATTTATGTTTTTTACTATTTTTTACTGTTTTATTATTCTTAGGCTAATAAATACGTTTTTTTATCAATAAAATCATGAAACTGCTGGAAATATAAATATATATGCTAGCTCACGTAGCTGCGACCCCAATACATTGTACGCTATCGAACACTATTTCGCATGTACAATGTATATTAATTTAAAATTCATTTACTTATTTGATGATTGTACAAAATCTATTGTATTTATTCATTGTAATTTGGACCAAATATTCTTTTTGTAAAGATTATACTGTACTTTTCAAAAGAGGTGGTCAATAAACGTATCTATCTATCTAAATTTATGTTTTTTACTATTTTTTACTGTTTTATTATTCGTAGGCTGGGAAATTAATTATTTTTATCAATTAGATAATGAAGTATGTTTTTTTTTTCAATAAAACAAATTTAAATACTGAGAATTTTATTTTTTAATATTTTAATATTTTTGCATATACCCATAAAATAAAATAATAATTTATAAAAAAAAAAAAGCGATACAGTGAGAACACGAACCAAGAAACGCGAATAACCAGGGGAACACTATATATATATATATATATATATATATATATATATATATATATATATATATATATATATATATATATATATATATATATATATATATATATATATATATGAAGCAAAAAAAGGCCCATAAATGAAACACAAAAAGAAGCGAAGATGTACTATATATTACGACTGGACTCCAGTCCTGTTCAGGTACAAATGATTTATCAATTCATTTGTACCTGAAGAGGACTGGAGTCCAGTCGTAATATATAGTACATCTTCGCTTCTTTTTGTGTTTCATTTATGGGCCTTTTTTTTTGCTTCATATTGTGCTGTGATATAACGTTTATTTTGCATATATATATATATATATATATATATATATATATATATATATATATATATATATATATATATATATATATATATATATATATATATATATATATATATATATATGCAAAATAAACGTTATATCACAGCACAATATGAAGCAAAAAAAAGGCCCATAAATGAAACACAAAAAGAAGCGAAAATGTACTATATATTACGACTGGACTCCAGTCCTCTTCAGGTACAAATGAATTGATAAATCATTTGTACCTGAACAGGACTGGAGTCCAGTCGTAATATATAGTACATCTTCGCTTCTTTTTGTGTTTCATTTATGGGCCTTTTTTTGCTTCATATATATATATATATATATATATATATATATATATATATATATATATATATATATATATATATATATATATATATATATATATATATATATATATATATATATATATATATATATAGTGAAACCTCCACCTACAAACGCCCCCAACCACAAACAAATTGACCTACGAATGCAAATTTTGAACAAATTTAGAATAGACAGACAAACAATCCTCGAGGTATCAACGCACATACACATGCACATCCGCCCAGGAGATCGGGCGTATGCTCTCAGTTCTGAATTGGCGCCCGCACTGTAAAGTTTCCTTCTTGTTCTTTTAAATTGTAGATTACCAGATTTTTTTTGCTTTTTGCTTTAAAGTATCCCTCATTATGGCTCTTCAGAAAGTGAAAAGTATTAGTGATGATGGCTTTAAAAAGCCTCAACGTATTACCGGGGAAACGTAAAAGGAAATAATTGCTAAACATGAGAACGATGTTTGTGTTTCTATCATGCCATGCAGTAAGACATGGTGAAATTGACCATCTGTACTATTTTAAAGAATATAGAGGCCCGAAAGGCAGTTAATGTGGCTAAAGGAGCGACTATTTTAATGAAGCATAGGTCTCAAGTAATGGAAGAGGTAGAAAAAGTATTGTTAGTTTGAATAAATGAAAAAGAGCTTGCTGGAGATAGTGTTAGCAAGGCTATAATATGTGCGAAGGCTCTACATTTACACCATGATTTACTAGAAAACACTATGAGTGCTAGTGGCACTAAAATTGACGAATTTAAAGAAAGTAAAGGCTGGTTTGAAAAAATTTTGCAGACACTGGAATTCACAGTGTTGCTAGGCATAGAGAGGCAGCTAGTTCGGACCAAAAGGCAGCGGATGCCTATGTGGTAGAATTCACTAGTTCTCGAAAGTGAATATTCTTCACAACATGAAAAATATAGAACAACTTCCAGAACTCCTTTACAGACAAGTTCTTGGCCTTTTCAGTTGCCCTGAGAGCCATAGCAATTATCCTTTGGTGGTAGTAGGCCTTGAAAAAGGAAATGACCCCCTGATCCATTAACTGTAACAATGCAATGGTATAGAAGGTAAACCACCTTGATATTAGGATGAGAGTCATGCAAATTAGGTGGGTGAGCGAGCAGGGGTATTGTTCAGGATTAGCAATATCTTAAAGGGCAGATACTTGGAGGCACAGTACCTCTCCACTTCAGGCACACAATGGTTGCTGAACCAGTCCTCAAAAATTTGAAGGGTTATCCAAGCCTACTTGTTCGACTTCTAGATGACTGGCAGTTGACCCTTCCAAACTCCTTTGAGTGCCCTTAGCTTTTCTGCCAAATAAACCAACAGGGGCTTCAGCTTCCAGTCTCCAGTAGCATTAGTCCCCAAAAGCAAAGTCAGTCTCCCCTTGCTGGTGCTGACCTCTCCTCCTTGGCCATTATGTACAATTAGGCATACGCTTCCAGAACAGGCCAGCCTCATCCACATTAAGTACTTGTTCGACAAGGTTACCCCCCCTCCTTATTTATTTCTGCTAACACACTAGGAAACTCTTTGGTGCTTTCTCATCACCACTTGCAGCTTTACCTTACAACCTCAGGTTATGCAAATCAGCATGACTTAAAAAAACAATTAAAACAATCCCTACTGGCCACAAACTATTCACTTTCACTCCCTTCCCCCTTGAAAAATCATTTAGCCTTTTCTTTTATCAACTTGAGGCTCACTGGGATACGCTGTCAATGCTGCTCATAAAGCCAATGCACTAGCAATCTCTCCATTTCAATCATAAGGTGACTACGCTGCTTAGTAATCACAGCGGACATCATATGAGTAGAACCTTTCACATGTTCAAGGATGCGCTCTTTATCCAAAGCTATCTTCGCAACAGTCGAATGGGTCAATCCCAGTGAGCGGCCAATGATTGTAGAACTTTCTCCCTTTTACGAGTGCTTTACTATTTCAACTTTAATTTCCATGGTGATGATTTTTCTTTTCTATGATGCACTGCCATCAGAAATATTACCACTACACTTGGGAAATATAGTAAGGTCAGTAACGAGCGAAACCAACGAGAGAGCAGATGAGGACAATAACAATATGGCGGGCGAGAGTAAATTTAACGATGGTTCTTTTTCCTCTTCTAATGGCGCATGATAACTTATTCTATTGCAACGCTCAACAAACTATTTCGCCTAAAATTGTGTTTACCGCTGTGTTTAAAAATTTTGTAAATAAATTCAGTATAACCAAATACATAAACAAATAAATAAATAAAACCATTAACTTTATATATAAGAATACAGCTGTGCTGCTAGCTTTGTATTCATCCGCTGCACTCACAAACTGTTGAGTGCGTGCAGTATGAATTTACCGCACAAACCAGGTTGGTCGAAAAATTGATTTATTAATAGTTTATTATTTATTGCCCTCTGTCGTAACGGCAGAACGTCGAAACTCAGAACATCATAAGTTGGGGACCCCTGCATAGCGTATAATTACTATTTTTATGTCTTAGATTATTCATTAAAGGTAAGCAATACTGTAAACCGCAGTGTACATTTACTACTTTTGTATTAGATAAAGAACTTTGATTATATTTCTATGTGTGTTCTGACATACGATGAAAACCGGGATATGACAGCTGTCAAGAACGGAACCCTGTATGCTAACAGTCTGTCCTTATATATATATATATATATATATATATATATATATATATATATATATATATATATATATATATATATATATATATATATATATATATATATATATATATATATATATATATATATGAATCTTTGTTTTTTATAAGTCCTAGGTTCAAGTCCCTGTCGGGGTAAAAAATTATTCATGTTTTCACATATATAATGTGCTTATTTGGTTATATATATATATATATATATATATATATATATATATATATATATATATATATATATATATATATATATATATATATATATATATATATATATATATATATATATATATATATATATATATATATATACACAGTAGTGTCCCCACCCCACAAACGCCCTCCCCTATGAACAAACCGACCCACAAACAGTATTTACGAGCAAATTTTGCATTGCTCCCCGAATAAACCCTCACGTCCCAAACAAGAATACACAAGCAAATCCGGCCAGGTAACCACGTTCCCACTCGCCCGGGCGACAGCGTAGTTGCTCTCAGTTCTGCATTGGTGCCTGCGCTGTGCAGTTCTGTAAAGGCCCTCCAACCTTTATTTTATTGTTAGGCTAATAAGAATTTTCATATTCTATAATATTAGTTAAGCCCAACAAGTGGCAACTTAAAATTCTGAAATTTCTGAATATTTATATATAAAGGCCTCGCCATCAGCAAAGATGGCCATAAAAAAAATAAACTTATGTAACTATTAATACAAAAAAAATAATTTTTCAGCTATCAAGCATTTCTGATATATGTAAATTATATTGAAATAAAAATGGCAGTAAAATATATATAAAATATAAAATATTACACTAAATTAAATAAAATACATAATACATTATTACAGGATAAAACTTGAAAATATAATTCTTCAATATAACCAAATATATAAATAAATAGATAAATAAATGAAGCCATTAACTAGATATATACGAATAGAGCTGTGCTGCTAGCTGTGTATTCGTATTTCGAATAAAATCGTATTTACAGATATAAGTTTTTTTTTACATTCAATATAATCCTTCAATATAACCAAGCATATAAACAAATAAATAAATAAAGCCATTAACTTGATAAATATAAATACAGCTGTGCTGCTAGCTGTGTATTGATACGCCGTCCTCACAAACTGTTTAGGCATGGGGCTTGAATTTACCACCCCAGGCAGGTCGGCCTTAAAATTAATTCAATAACAATATACACCTAGTTCTCAAAATAACGCCTAGATAGGTTCTCAGAAGTGTCGGGTAAATGGAAAATCGCGTGAAAAAACGAGTCATTTTCCATAGGAAAAATGATAAAGGGCATCGATATGTTCCAAACCTTACATAGACACACCATGCCAAAGATATAAGATAAGTAAAAAACATATTTTATTACTACATAGCAAAGCAGAAAGCCCTGTATCTATTTTTAAGAGTATACAAAAGATATTCATATTCACTTTACAGCTAGAAATTAACATACATTGCTGTACTGTACTCTATTATGCAGTGGGCAACAGTCATACAGTACACTGGGACATGCATGGTGGCCGTGAGCAAGTAACTTATGCGGTAGAAGAGGAGGAGGAAGCAGGAGAACGAACCTCTATCTGCAAATGTAAACAAAAGATAAAATAAAAATTATAAATAACAAAGCAAGACTAAAAAACGAAAAAAATATTAATTATGCAATGCCTAAATCTACCATATGACAGATTAAAAAAATTTAATATACATTCTCTAGAGAGGTGCAGAGTTAGGGGGGATATGATTGAGGTGTATAAATGGTTTAAAGGGATTAACAAGGGTGATATTAATAAAGTTTTAAAAATTCATGATCAAACCAGAACTTGTAATGGGTAATGGATTTAAGCTTGATAAATTTAGGTTCAGAAGGGAAATTGGTGAAAATTGGTTTGATAATACCGTAGAGTATCTGATGCATGGAACAGGATTCCTAGTAGGATAATAAATGCCAATACCTTAGACACCTTCAAATGTAGATTAGATAGACATGACAGAGGTAGGGTGGGTGTATATATAATGTATAATGATGATGATCTTTTCTTATCGTAATCCTCTTTGTACTCGTGGAAGAAGCGTCCGCGGGCGCTTATTTACATTAAAAAAAATAAATAAATAAATAAATAATATAAAAAAAATATTAGGGGGGGTGTTATTCGCGAAATTCAATTTTTTTTTTTTTACTATTATATTTTTGGGGGCGTTATTGCAATTTCGTGGATAAAAAAATCGCTCATAAAAGGAACAAGGTGTATTGGCCTCCGATGTAAAATCAAAAGGACGTTTCATGAAATGACAATCTACAGGGACCCCTTCTGTGTGTGTGATTACCTAATTGTGATTACCTAATTGTGTTTACGGGAAAGAGCCCAAAGCTCGTATCTTCCCGTCTCCTGATCGGTTCCATTTTAGACTTAGTGATACTTATCGTACCTGTCCTTAAAACTATGGAGTGAAAGATTACCTAACTGCGCTTAAGGGAAAGAGCCTTTAGCTCGTAACTTCTTGTATCCTGATCGGTTCCATTTTGTACTCAGTGAAACTGATAATACTTTTACTTAAAACTATGGATTGATTCAATTAGCATTAACAACCTCTTCGCTTAGCTTAACTACCTGCTTTTTCAAGTGTGGATTCCAAAAGGGGGCTGCATAATCAAGTTTTGGCCTCACATAGGTTACATAAATATTTCTGAACAATTTCTTGTCCATGTGCCTGAAGGTTACCCTTACATTTCCTAAGAAAGCATATGATGCCCATACTATGCCATTTATAAGCATTTCTGGAGTCAAATCGGCTAGTATGTTTACTCCTAGATCTCTCACATTCTCTGTCTCTTGAAGTCATACTCCAGCCACCGAGTAGTCAAGCTTGGGCCTTCTTGCACTTGTAATACTGAATTTCATTAGCCACTTTTCTGACCACTCATGCAGGCTCTTTAGATCTTCCTGAGGTTCTTTACCACAGTTCTTGTTTCTTACTTTCTTCACAATCTTTGCATCATATGCAAACATATTCATGAATGAATTTGCAGACTCTGGTAGGTCATTTACATGTACAAGGAATAAAAGTGGGTCTAAAATTGAAACCTGTGGAACTCCACTAGTAACTCTTCTCCATTCAGACACCGAGTGTCTTACTCTAACCCTCTGTTCCCTTCCTTCAAAGTATGTATTTATCCATTTCAAGACATTTCCACCTATTCTTGCCATTGCCTGCAGCTTCTTAATAAGTCTCCTATGTGGAACAGTGTCATATGCTTTCTGGAAGTCAAAGAATATGCAATCTGCCCAGCCCTCTTTTTCCTATAAGCTTCGGCTTACCTCATCATAAAATTCTAATAAGTTTGTTGCTGTTGATCAACCTTCTCTGAAGCCATGTTGTCTCACTGACAAAAAATTGAAGGATTCTAAGTGAAGAGAGAGAAAAAGAGGAGAAAAATTAGAAATGCCTGGCAGACCTATAAAAGAGCAAGAAATGATTACCTAAGTAAAAGAAGAGAGGCAGAGAGAGAGTATGAAAGGGACATCACCAGGAAGGGAAAGAAAATCCCAAACTTTTCCACAGCTTTATGAGATGAAAACTGAAGGTAAATGAACAGATTTTAAAGCATGATAGAGCAGATGGAAGCATCACTGAGATGGATGAAGAGATCTGCAAAGAATTGAACAAGGAGTTTCAGTCAGTATTTACAGTAGAAAGTACCCCACCTCAGATTGCAGAGATAGAAGCTCATGAGCTGATATTAGAGAACATCATCCTTATCAGCCACAGAGGTATGCAAAGCGCTGATGGAGTTACATATCCATAAAGCTACAGGTGCTGATGACATATCCCCTCATGTACTTAAAAAATGCACAAATTCAATATCAGCGGCACTAAGAATTATATTTAAAATGTTGCTGGAGTCAGGGGAGATTCAAAGATGCTCGAAACAAGCGAACGTGATACCTTTTTGAAGATATCATCAGGGAAATAGCGTGCGAGGGTGCATCAGCTGATACAGAAGTAGCAAAACGTTTGCCGATAGAGGTTCGTTCTCCCGCATCCTCCTCCTCTTCTACCGCTCAATGTGATAGAATATTATGAAGAAAATTGAAAAAAAGAATTAAGAACAAACAGCAAACAAATTTTCGATATAATATCGCCAGGGAAATATCGTGCGAGGGTGCATCAGCTGATACGGAAGTGTGGCAAAACGTTTGTCGATAGAGGTTCGTTCTCCCACATCCTCCTTCTCTTCTACCACTTAATGCGATCGGATATTATGAAGATAATGGAAAAAAAAGCATTAAGAACAAATAGCAAACATACTTTCGATATAATATCATCAGGGAATTAGTGTGCGAGGGTGCATCAGCTGATACGGAAGTGTGACAAAACGTTTGCATCCTCATCCTCGCCGCCACCATTGGTGTTGCCAGAATAGATGAATGAGAGAAATGATAAATATAAAAAATATACATGTGAGCTGGTAACTTATTTTAAGTATTTTAAAGATGAAGTACATTTTTATTTAAATTACACAGCTACCATCTTGTAATTAATATATCTTTTAAAATGTACCATACATTTGAAAATAAAAACATCCGCTTTATCTGGCAACACTGGCCACCAGGGACGTCCCAGTGTAAGCCCGTTACCAACCGCATAATAAGAGTGCATTAATTTGTTTACTGTACAGTAAATCTGTATATCTTTTATACTGTACACTATTTGCATGCTAATATAAATAACTACAGTTCTTTCTGCTGATAAAATATGTTTTAGTTATCTTATATTTTTGCTATAATGTGTCTATGGATGGTTGTGGAACAAGCTATGCCCTTTATCATTGTTTCCTATGGAAAATTACTCGTTTTTTCACACGATTTACCATTTACCCGTCACTTCTGAGAACCTATTTCCTCGTTATTCTGAGAACTAGGTGTATATATATATATATATATATATATATATATATATATATATATATATATATATATATATATATATATATATATATATATATATATATACATACAGTGTTCCTTCCATTATCGCGAGGGTTCGGTTCCGGGACCTGGCGCGAGACAGGAAAATCGCAGAGTAGGATCAGCCTATAGGTACATAGATATTTTAATTTATTTTTACGTTTACACCGTATAAACTACATAAACCCTCCCTGTACTGTTAACAAACCACCCTTTACTTCATAAATAACAGCATGCAAGCGTAAATTTATATGACATACTCACGTACATAGGTATTTGTACAATTATTTTTACGTTTACTGTATAAACCCTCCCTGCACAGTTAAAAAACCACCCTTTACTTATAACAGCATGCAACGTAAACTTATATGTACGTGATAGGTAAACTTACCTTATCTGTTATGGTTAACATTTTCCTTTGCCGCTTAGACTCACTACAAGAAGCCTTACGAGATGAAGGATGCTTGGGAGGCATTGCAAAGGTTAAAATATGCGAGTAAAATAATCACAAGCAAAACGTATTAATAATCACAACGTGAATGGCGCACACGTGAGTTAGACTGAACGAGTGAGGTGAGACAATGCAAGACGGTAGAAGCCTTTGTCCGAAACGCTGATAGCGGTATCGTATTTTACATGCTGCAATACTGTTAGTATTTATGTTTTTTACTAATTTTTACTGTTTTATTATTCTTAGGCTAAGAAATACATTTTTTTATCAATAAAATAATGAAACTACTGGAAATATAAATATATATGCTAGCTCACGTAGCTGCGACCCCAATACATTGTATGCTATCGGACACCATTTCGCATGATGCAATACTGTGAGTTATACTGTACGTACGTATATCTAAATTTATGTTTTTTACTATTTTTTACTGTTTTATTATTCGTAGGCTGGGAAATAAATTTTTTTCATCAATTAGGTAATGAAATATGTTTTTTTCAATAAAAAAATGAAAATACTGAGAATTTTTATTTTTTTAATATTTTAATATTTTTGCATATACCCCCCAAAAAAATAATAATCTGCCCAAAAAAAAACGTGGTACAGTGAAAACGCGAGCCAAGAAACGCAATCCAGCGAAGGATCACTGTATGTATGTATATATATATATATATATATATATATATATATATATATATATATATATATATATATATATATATATATATATATATATATATATATATATATACTACCCATCACTTCTGAGAACCTCATTACGTGTTATTCTGAGAACTAGGTGTGTGTGTATATATATATATATATATATATATATATATATATATATATATATATATATATATATATATATATATATATATATATATATATATATATATATATATATATATATATATATAATTTTTTTTTTATTAGTGTGACACTGGGACAGGCAAAAATTGCCCTCATCAATAAAGGCCCGGGCATGAGAGAACACCAAGCCAAAGGAAAAGAAAAAGGTTAAGGACACGGCAGAGATGAGGCAATGTTACGCAAAGGAAAACGACACAGACAAAATAGTCAAAGTACAGAGGACCTAGAGATATGGAGGTTTAGGCCCTGAGATGACGATAGATCCGCTTTTTGAAGGAAGGTAGGTCATAAGAATTAGGAAAGACAGAAGAAAGGAGAGAGTATTATATTATGTCAATGAATTATTTCTGCATGAGAGGAATGTTACTCTTCAACTGGGACTTTCGATGCATACTCTTTCTTCAAGACCTGCATATATTTTCCAGTTTTCTCTAATGCCTTTTTGGATAGTACATATTAGGAGATTCCCTTCCTTCCATTTATATCTAAATATATAATATTATATATTAAAGTGGATGGGGTGAGGGGACTGGGAATCCCCCCTTGTATTAACCTCCCGCGAGACGTCAAAGAAGAAGGGGAGTAGAAGGGAGAATAACTTCTCCCCAAACTCTAGTTTTGGGGTGTGTAAATGTGCGTGGTTGTAGTACGATAGAGAGCAAAAGATGGGAGATTGGATATATGTTTGGTAGGAGGAGGATGGATGTATTGGCATTGTGTGAGATGAAGACGAAAGGAAAAGGAGAAGTGGCATTTGGTGATGTAACAGGTAGGGTGTCTGGGGTTGAAAGGGGGAGAGCAAGAGGTGTGGCATTATTGCTGAGTGAATGGAGGGTAAATAAGGTAGTGGAATGGAAAGAAGTGTCATCTAGGCTGATGTGGGTGAGGGCTAGGATAGGTAGGGAATGTTGGGCTTTTGTTAGTGCATATGGGCCAGGATGTGAGAGAAGTGAGGAAGAGCGGGATGAATTCTGGAATGAGTTAACTAGGTGTGTGGATGGTCTGAATAGAAGGATCTATGTAGTTGTGTTGGGTGACTTGAATGCCAGAGTGGGTGATGGAGAGGTAGAAAAGTTGTAGGAAAGTATGGGGTACCAGGTGGGAATGAGAGTGGCAAGAGACTGTTAGATATGTATGTGGAGCAAGAGTTGGTGATAGGTAAGAAAAACTTAATAAGTAAGTATACATGGATGAGAGTGGCAAATGGAAGAGTGAAAGAAAGAGCATTGATGGATTATGTGTTGGTAGCAAAGAGCATGATTGGTAGAGTGAAAGATGTGCATGGGTGTGACTGCTGGGATGTCTGATCATCTTTTCGTTGAAGCAAAAGTGGCAGTAGCAAAAGAGTGGGGAAATAGAGTGGGGGGAGATGAAAATGAGAGAGAGATTACAAGAGAGGAGGTGAAAAGGGCACTGTATGAAGCAAAAGCAGGTAAAGCACCTGGCATGAATGGTGTGAGAGCGGAGATGTAAAAGAAGGGAGTGTGACTGCACTGAAATGGTTAGTGAGTGTTTAATATATGCTTTATGTTGTCAATGGTGCCAGTGAAATGTGCTTGTATAGTGCCCCTATACAAAGGAAGGGAGATGTGTATGAATGCAGTAATTTTAGGGGTATAAGTTTGTTGAGTGTGGTAGGAAAAGTGTATGGTAGGATACAGATTAATAGGATCAGGGATAAAACAGAAAATGTGATCGCAGAAGTGCAGTGTGGTTTTAGGAGGTAGAGGTTGAATAGATCAGATTTTTATAGTTAGGCAGTTATGTGAGAAATATTTAGCAAAGGGTAAGGATGTGTATTTTGCATTTTTGGATCTGGAGAAAGCGTATGATAAGAGTTGATAGAGAGGCAATGTGGAATGTTTTGAGGTTATATGGAATTGATGGTAAACTGTTGCATACAGTGAAGAGTTTGTATGAGGGCTGTAGAGCTTGTGTTAGGGTAGGGAATGAAGCAAGTGAATGGTTTCGCGTGAGTGTGGGACTGAGACGGGGATGCGTGATGTCACCATGGCTGTTCAATTTGTATATTGATGGAGTCGTAAGAGAGGAGAATGAGCGAGTGAGTGGTCGAGGTTTGAGAATGGTAGATGGGGATGATAACAAGTGGGAGCTGAATGCGTTGCTGTTTGCAGATGATACTGTGGTGGTGGCAGATTCAGAGGAGAAGCTATGTCAGTTAGCGTCAGAATTTGGAATGGTGTGTGAGAGAAGGAAGTTGCGAGTGAATGTGGGAAAGAGTAAAGTTATGAGGTGTACAAGAAATGAGGATGGTGCAGGATTGAATGTTATGTTGAATGGAGAGACACTTGAGGAAGCTGATGAGTTTAAGTATTTAGGCTCAGTTATAGCTGCATATGGTGGAGTGGAAGCAGACGTGTTTCACAGAATGAAGGAAGGATGTAAAGTGTTGGGTGTGTTGAAAGGAGTGATGAAGAACCGAGGGTTGGAAATGAATGTTAAGAGAGTTTTGTATGAGAAAGTGGTTGTGCTAACTGTGATGTATGAATCAGAGTTATGGGGTAAGAAAGTAAGTGAGACGGAAACTAAATGTGCTTGAGATGAAATGCCTGAAGAGTATGATTGGTGTATCTCGGATGGATAGGGTTAGGAATGAAGTGGTGAGAGCAAGAACAGGTGTGAGGAGAGAATTGGCAGCCAGAGTAGATATGAATGTTCTGAGATGGTGTGGCCATGTGGAAAGGATGGATGATGAAAGACTGCTGAAAAAGGTGATGAAGGCAAGAGTTGATGGGTTAAATGCTAGAGGGAGGCCTAGGTTTAGGTGGATGGATGGAGTAAGGAGAGCCCTGAATGATAGGAAGATGGATGTGAGGGTAGCAAGTGAGCGTGCTAGGAATAGAAATGAGTGGCGAGCGATTGTGACGCAGCTCTGATAGGCATCTGCTGTTACCATGGGGCTGCATCTTACAGAGGTAGCCCTGTGGTAGGGGCAGTAGGGGAGTTGGCATTTATGAAACGACGCAGGTTGTGGAAGAGCCGGGAGGATGGGCTGTGGCACTCCAGCAATGCCACCTGAACGGTCGCTAGCTCCCTCATCATTGCCCACAGAGCAAAGTAATCCCCTTATTGTTTCTTTTTTATGTCGGCTACCTCTCAATTACGGGAGAGAGCCAAGGTATATATATATATATATATATATATATATATATATATATATATATATATATATATATATATATATATATATATATATATATATATATATATATATATATTATCAAATAAGCACATTACATATGTGAAAACATGAATAATTTTTTTTTACCCCGACTGGGACTCGAACCTAGGACTTATGATTACTACGTCAAGGCGCTACCACTACACCACAGAAGGTTAAAAGGAATCCAACCTTATAGCTTATATCTGCTATACTTAGGAATGAACGCATTCTAACTGAATGCCATTATGTTCATATTACAGATTCCCCAACCTCACTCGTGGCTTCATTTTAGCATTTAATTCAATTCCCAATCTCATTCGGGCCATGAAATTATCAAATAAGCACATTACATATGTGAAAACATGAATCATTTTTTACCCCGACCGGGACTCAAACCTAGGACTTATGATTACTAAGTCAAGGCGCTACCACTACACCACAGAAGGTTAAAAGGAATCCAACCTTATAGCTTATATCTGCTATACTTAAGAATGAACGCATTCTAACTGAATGCCATTATGTTCATATTACAGATTCCCCAACCTCACTCGTGGCTTCATTGTGGTGTAGTGGTAGCGCCTTGACTTAGTAATCATAAGTCCTAGGTTCGAGTCCCGGTTTGGGTAAAAAATTATTCATATATATATATATATATATATATATATATATATTATATATATATATATATATATATATATATATATATATATATATATATATATATATATATATATATATATATATATATATATATATATATATATATATATATATATCTGAGTGGGGCACTCAAAATATAGTTATATTCAATGCATCCAAGAGACAGTTTCTGGCTATCTCTTTATCTTCTTCTCCTCCTGATAACCCTATTGTCTTCGAAACTAACAAAATTTACCCTCTTAATTCTATCAACATAGGCATCCATATAGCCCCTAACTTCTCTTGGAGGAATCACATACTCCAAATTTCTAAATCTTCATCCAAAAAACTGGGGGTTTTGTTTCGTTTTCGTCATTACTTTTCCTCTTTACAGTTATTCAAAATTTATAAAGGTCGTATCCGTCCCTGCTTAGAATACTGCTCACACATTTAGGGTGCTTTTTCTTATACTTATCTCCTTGATAGGCTTGAATCTAGGGCAGTCAGACTCATTAATGATCCTTCTCTTACTTCTAACCTGGATTCTCTCTCTCTTCGCCGTAAGGTAGCTTCCCTTTCTCATGTTTGAGATGAGCCAAGCGGCCTCATCTCACAGGTACTGTGTGGAGATTTGTAGCTCTCGGATTGGTCGGTGGAGCGACTTCTTCTTCCCATCTACCTCCAGACTCTGCAACTCTCTTCCTCCTTCTGTCTCTACTAATTCTTATGACAAATCTTCCTTCAAAAACCAGGCCTATCTTCATCTTAGGGCCTAGTCCTTCACATCTCTGGGTCCTCTGTACTTTGACTGTTTTTTCTGTCTGTCGTTTTCATTTGTGTGACATTACCTCATCTCTGCTTTGTCCTTACCTTTTTCTTTTCCTTTGTCTTGGTGTTTTCTCATGCCCAGGCCTTTATTGATGAAGGCAGTTTTTGCTTGTCCCGGTGTCACACTCATAAAATAAAAAAAAATTTATATATACAGGTATACCTCACCCAACGTCGTTAATTGGTTCCAGAAGACACGACTTAAGTCGATAAACGACTTAAATCGAATTAGCTTGTCTCTAGGCTAGCCTAGGCTAGGCTAAACCGAGAATAACCATTCTTAGTTCTGTACTTTCTTCATGAATGCAATTTTCAATAATATATGGTTAATAAGAATCTATTTTAAGATTTCAAACAAATAAGTTTTATTTTTTAATACTGCATAGTACAGAAAAAATTACAGGTAGATAAATTTACGAATACAATTTGATGATGTTTACCGTACATCGCGGATGCTTTATTTATGAATGTGGTTTGCTATGACATGATAAAATAAAAGTCTTTTTTAAGGTTAAACACAAATACAGAAATTATTATTATTTTGCAATAATAATAATAATAAAAAACCTAATTTAATTTAAATTTACCTTGGTGGTTTACATCGCGGACGTAGACAGCTGTGGATCGTCAACTTCAACAGCTAACAATGCTAACATTAGCGGTTTTGCGGGAATGACGAGTGACGACGCCTAAAGGTAGATATCGGAACTACTGTACGTATTTTAATAAGATTTTATATGCTTTTATTCTTATTTATTGTACAATAACATGATTTTATGTGCTTTTGATTTTATTTATTGTACAGTAACATGATTTCATGTGCTTTTAATGGTTTTCTAGTGATATTATGATTCCAATATTTGTAGCAGACAAACGTAAAGTTGATTATAATGACGTAAACTTTATTTTTATATTTCCATATATTTTTTTGAAAACCGACGTATAATCGAGAACGACTTAACACATATTGTGCCCAGTTTTCGTCTCTTCTCTCGTTGTGTGCACTTGTTACAGACATTTCTATGCCTCCCAAGCGTGTTAGTGATAGTTATGATGGCAGTGTCACTAAGAAAAGAAAAGCAATCACCAGGGAATTTAAAACTGAAATGGTAAACCGTGATGAAAGGGAAAATTTTCTACGAACATTGGCCGCAATCTTGGATTCGCCCATACAACCAAGGCTACGATCATCAAACCACATGAGTAAAAGTAAGCAATACAGTACCTACAGTTTTGCATAATATTTTTATGTTTATAAGTGTAGTTTTATTATGCAGTATCTTACAATGAGAACTTATAGTACAATACATTTTTCTATAGATTATGCATGCACTGAATGTTCATTTGCCTCTCTAGACTCACCTGTCTCCTCAGCACCTGCCTCTCTAGCTTCCTCCTAATAAACCAGTCTCACCCTCCCTATGCAAGCAATCCACATAAGTAAAAGTAAACAATACAGTACCTACAGTTTTGTATTTCAAGTATTGTAGAGTAAAATAGTATTTTTATGTTTAAAAGTGTATTTTTATTATACAGTACAGTATCTTACATTGAGAACTTTATTTCTATAGATTAATGTTAACTTAAAAGGTAAGCAATACTATTAAGTTTAGTTTTAGTATTTTGTTATCATAGACTGGGATCAAATATAATTTTACAATGCTTTACATAATTTATTTTTAACATAGGTTGATGGCTCTAGATTTGAATTTTGGTGTTTTCCAACTTACGTCAAAATCCGCTTTAAGTCAGCTGTCAGAAACGGAACTCTGACGTTAAATACAGGGGGTCCCCACTTTACGTCAGGGTTCCGTTCCTGACAGCTGACTTAAGTCGGATTTCGACTTAAGTAGAAAGACACCTATGATATAAACCTAGGTCCCCCCCCAATGCTAATAATGAATACTCTTAACACATAGAAAAATAAACTAAGTTCTTAATCGAATACATAAAAATATACACTATAACTAACCTTTACTACTGCGGTTGGTGTGCATCTGGATGACAGGTATGTTGAAAAATTTATTTATTAATTATTTATTGGTCTCTATGTAACCTCGAAACGACTTAAAACGGGGACCCCCTTAACCTTTACTACTGCGGTTGGTGTGCATCTGGATGACAGGTATGTTGAAAAATTTATTTATTAATTATTTATTGGTCTCTGATGTAACCTCAAAACGACTTAAAATGGGGACCCCCTTATATATATATATATATATATATATATATATATATATATATATATATATATATATATATATATATATATATATATATATATATATATTGGTGACCCCAATCCACGAACGCCTGTCCCCACGAACAAACCAACCCGCGAACAAAATTTGACCCAAACCCACGAACAAACATGTGTGGTTCGTTCGTGATTCTATCACAGTTCTATTGTTTTTCTTTTAATATAGCCCTTATTATGGCTGCTTAGAAAGTTAAGAGGGTTAGTGAAATTGGCGTCAAACACCCCATATGCATAACAGTGGAATTCGTTAAATATATCGAGAGTGAAGGTTATATCCCGCAACAAATGTTTAATTGTGATGAAACGGGACGCTTTTGGAAGAAAATGCCCAAAAGAACCTATATAACCCAAGAGGAGAAATCGCTGCCTGGCCACAAACCAATGAAAGACAAGCTAACCCTTTTATTGTGCGCTAATGCTAGTGGGAACTGTAAGATCAAGCCTATTTTAGTTTATCACTCTGAAAATCCGTGTGTTTAAACGGAATAACATATTGAAGGCTAGCTTCCCAGTAATGTGGAGGTCAAATCCAAAGGCTTGGGTTACACGGATTTTATTCCTAGAGTGGTTGATTGCGGTGTTTGCGCCAGCAGTGAAGGAATATCTTGAGGAAAATAGTTTGCCTTTTAAGTATCTCCTCATAATGGATAATGATCTTGCCCATTCTCCAGATTTGGAAGATCTCGCTATACATTACGACTGCATTAAAGTAAAATTTCTGCTTCCAAACACCACTCCTATCCTCCAGCCCATTGACCAGCAGGTAATTTCTAATTTTAAAAAGTTGTATACGAAGGGTCTTTTTGCCAGGTGTTTCCAGGTCACCAATAATACGGATTTGACCCTTCGAGATTTCTAGAAAGACCACTTTAATATTCTCCACTGCAATGGTCTCGTTTACAAACCATGGAAGGAGGTCTCATATCGCACACTGAACTCAGCCTGGAGGAATCTTTGGCCAGGTTGTGTGACTGATAGAGACTTTGAATGCTTCAAGCAGGAGTTAGCTATCAAAATTGTGAATGAAATTGTGGCCACGGGCAAAAGTTTGGACTTGGAGGTCAATGAGGAGGACTGGTGGAGGACCAAAAAGAAGAACTTACCACAGATGATTTAATTTAGTTGCAACGTGAACAGGTGAAGATTCTCCGAGAGGAACAGTCAGCGGAGGAGGGGGATGAGAGGGTAAAGGTATCCAGTGAAGAATTTAAAGAAATTTTTAGTAAGTGGAATGATGTGCAAGCTTTTATTGAGATTCATCACCTAGATAAAACTGTGGGTAATAAAGTATGAATATGGTAAATGAGAATGCGATGAATATTTTTAGAAAAATTTACCAAATAAGAAAGAGCCAAATTTCTCTGGATCGTTTCCTTGTACACGTAGGCAGGGAAGCAGCTACCAAAAGTGAAGAGAGAAAACACCAGAAATACAGCTTGTATTGGAAGAATTCCCTAATGTTTTTATGGAAGGGGACTCTCCTTCCAAAAATTAGTCCCCCTCCTCCTTCAGTCCACTTTAGTAAGTGGAATGAAGTGCAGGCTTTTATTGAGAATCATCACCTAGATAAAACTGTGGGCAACAGAGTACTGAACATGGTAAAAGAGAATGCGATGAATATTTCTAGAAAAATTTACCAAATTAGAAGAGCCAAATTTCTCTGGATCGTTTCCTTGTGCCAGTAGGCAGGGAAGCAGCTACAAAAACAGAAATGAGAGAAAACACCCGAAATACAGATTGTATCGGAAGAGTTCCCTAATGTTTTTATGAAAGGGGGCTCTCCTTCCAAAAATTAGTCCCCCTCCTCCTCCACCACCATCCACATATGCCAGCAACAATCATCCACAAAGGTAAATACAGTACTGTACCATGTTTTATTTTAGTAAAGTGGAATTAATTTCTATTATTAATGTAATTTTTTTTTAACAGATGAAATGCATATAACCTGTATTATATTTCATGTTTATACTGACTGGACAAATTTTATTTTTAACATTTATAGTGACTAGGAATGGAATAATTGAATTTACATGCTTTTCAATGGGAAAAATAAATCCATCCCAAGAACAGGTTTTGGGAACAGATTAAATTCGTGGGTTGGGGTCACCACTGTGTGTGTATATATATATATATATATATATATATATATATATATATATATATATATATATATATATATATATATATATATATATATATATATATATATATATATATATATATATATATATACAGTGTTTTCCCCCTTATCACGGTAGTTCGGTTCCGGGACCCGGCACGAACCAGGAAAACCGCGGAGTAGGATCAGCCTATATGTACATAGAAATTTTATTTTATTTTTACGTTTACACTGTATAAACCCTCCCTGTACTGTTAACATACCACCCTTTACTTCATAAATAACAGCATGCAACATTAATTTATAAGAAAGTGATAGATAAAATTACGGAGAATGAAGTGGTAATTACATGACATACTCATTTACAATTATTTTTACGTTTATGTACTGTATAAACCCTCCCTGCACTGTTAAAAAAACACCCTTTACATTATAAATAACAGCATGCAACGTAAATTTACATGAAAGTGATAAATAAAATTACGGTGAATGAAGTGGTAATTACATGACATACTCATGTACATAGGTATTTTACAATTATTTTTACGTTTACGTACTGTATAAACCCTCCCTGCACTGTATATATATATATATATATATATATATATATATATATATATATATATATATATATATATATATATATATATATATATATATATATATATATATATATATATCAACACTCTACGATGTTTGATATCCACGTTTCACTATCTCGGTGTTTGATCAGCCTATATGTACATAGATATTTTAATTTATTTTTACGTTTACACAGTATAAACCCTCCCAGTACTGTTAACAAACCACCCTTTACTTCATAAATAACAGCATGCAACGAAAATTTATATGAAAGTGATAGATAAAATTACGGTGAATGAATTGGTAATTACATGACATACTCATGTACATAGGTATTTTACAATTATTTTTACGTTTACGTACTGTATAAACCCTCCCTGCACTGTTAAAAAAAACACCCTTTACATTATAAATAACAGCAAGCAACATAAATTTACATGAAAGTGATAGATAAAATTATGGTGAATGAAGTGGTAATTACATGACATACTCATGTACATAGGTATTTTACAATTATTTTTACATTTACGTACTGTATAAACCCTCCCTGCACTGTTAAAAAAATATCCTTTACATTATAAATAACACAAAGCAACGTAAATTTACATGAAAGTGATAGATAAAATTATGGTGAATGAAGTGGTAATTACATGACATACTCATGTACATAGGTATTTTACAGTTATTTTTACATTTACGTACTGTATAAACCCTCCCTGCACTGTTAAAAAAACACCCTTTACATTATAAATAACAGTAAGCAACGTAAATTTACATGAAAGTGGTAGATGAAATTACGTTGAATGAAGTGGTAATTACATGACATACTCATGTACATAAGTATTTTACAATTATTTTTAAGTTTACACTGTATAAACCTTCCCTGTACTGTTAACAAACCACCCCTTACCTGATAAATAACAGCATGCAACGTAAATTTATATGAAAGTGATAGATAAAATTACGGTGAATGAAGTGGTAATTACATGACATACTCATGTACATAGGTATTTTACAATTATTTTTACGTTTACATACTGTATAAACCCTCCCTGCACTGTTAAAAAAACACACTTCACATTATAAATAACAGTAAGCAACGTAAATTTACATTTTCAATAAAAAAATGAAAATACTGAAAATTTTTATTTTTTCAATATTTTAATAGCTTTGCGTATACCCCAAAAATAAAATAATAATTTATCCAAAAAAAAAATGCGATACAGTGAGAACGCGAACCAAGAAACGCGATACAGTGGGGGAACACAGTATATATATATATATATATATATATATATATATATATATATATATATATATATATATATATATATATATATATATATAAATATATATATATATATATATATATATATATATATATATATATATATATATATATATATATATATATATATATATATATATACAGTGTTCCTTCAATTATCGCGAAGGTTCAGTTCCGGGACCCGGCACGAGACAGGAAAATCGCGGAGTAGGATCACCCTATATGTACATAGATATTTTAATTAATTTTTACGTTTACACTGTATAAAATGTATAAACCCTCCCTGTACTGTTAACAAACCACACTTTACTTCATAAATAACAGCATGCAAGCGTAAATTTATATGACATACTCATGTACATAGATATTTTACAATTATTTTTACGTTTACTGTATAAACCCTCCCTGCACTGTTAAAAAACCACCCTTTACTTTATAAATAACAGCCTGCAACGTAAATTTATATGTACGTGATAGGTAAACTTACCATGAATGAGGTGCTAATGGTTTGTAGACTCTATAGGAAATTATTTCGCAGCCAATAACAGCTTTACGGCCGTTATTCATTGAGGCCAAAATAGCGGCCGACATCCGTAAACCTTTTTCCTTCTTTCAGCATATGTAAGAGTTTCACCTTATCTGTTATGGTTAACATCTTCCTTTGCCACTTAGGCTCACTACCAGAAGCCTTAGAAGATGAAGGATGGTTGGGAGGCCTTGCAGAGGTTGAAAAAAGTGAAGAAAATAAATCACAAGCACAACGTATTAATAAGCACAACGTGAACGGCGCACACGTGACTTAGACTGAACAAGTGAGGCGAGACAATGGAAGATGGTGCAAGCCTTTGTCCGAAACGCTGATACCGGTATTGTATTTTACACGGTGCAATACCGTTAGTATTTATGTTTTTTACTATTTTTTACGGTTTTATTATTCATAGGCTAAGAAATAAAATTTTATCAATAAAATCATGAAAATACCGGAAATTTTATTATATATGGTAGCTCACGTAGGTGCGACCCCAATACACTGTACATTATCGGACACTATTTCACATGATGCAATACTGTGAGTTATATATCTAAATTTATGTTTTTTACTATTTTTTACTGTTTTATTACTCTTAGGCTAGGAAATACTTGTTTTATCAATAAAATAATGAAAATTTCAATATGTACTATCTTACGTAGGTTCGACCCTTTTCGTTTTCCGAACTGATACCGGTATCATATTTTACATGGTGCAATACTGTTAGTATTTATGTTTTTTACAATTTTTTACTGTTTTATTATTCTTAGGCAGAGAGATAAGTTTTTTTTATCAATAAAATCATGAAACTACTGGAAATATAAATATATATGCTAGTTCACGGAGGTGCGATTCCAATATATTGTACGCTAGCGGACACTGTTTCACATGATGCAATACTGTGAGTTATACATCTAAATTTATGTTTTTAACTATTTTTTACTGTTTTATTATTCGTAGGCTGGGAAATAATTTTTTTTTATCAATTAAATAAAGAAATATGTTTTTTTTCAATAAAAAAAATTAAAATACTGAAAATTTTTATTTTTTAATATTTTGCATTAAAAAAAAAATGGCCAAAAAAAAATTGCGGTACAGTGAATTCGCGAGGCAAGAAACGTGATAGAGCGAAGGATCACTGTATATATATATATATATATATATATATATATATATATATATATATATATATATATATATATATATATATATATATATACACAGTGTTGGCTCACTTATCGCGGTAGTTCGGCTCCGGGACCCAGCGCGAACCAGGAAATCTGCGAAGTAGGATCAGCCTATATGTACATAGATATTTTAATATATTTTTACGTTTACACTGTATAAACTGTCCCTGTACTGTTAACATACCACCCTTTACTTCATAGATAACAGCATGCAAGCGTAAATTTATATGAAAGTGATAGGAAAACTTATCGTGAATGTGATGATGACGTGACATACATACTCATTTACAATTATTTTTTCGTTTACGTACTGTATCCTCCCTGCACTGTTAAAAAAACACCCTTAACATTATAGATAACAGCAAGCAACGTAAATTTTTATGAAAGTGATAGGAAAACTTACCGTGAATGTGATGATGACGTGACATACATACTCATTTACAATTATTTTTTCGTTTACGTACTGTATAAACCCTCCCTGCACTGTTAAAAAAACACCCTTTACATTGTAAATAACAGCAAGCAACATAAATTTTTATGAAAGTGATAGATAAAATTACGATGAATGAGGTGATGATGACGTGACACACATACTCATTTACAATTATTTTTTCGTTTACGAACTGTATAAACCCTCCCTGCACTGTTAAAAAAAACACCCTTTACATTATAAATAACAGCACGCAACATAAATTTTTATGAAAGTGATAGATAAAATTACGGTGAATGAGGTAAAAACACAATCACAAGCAAAACGTATTAGTAAGCACAACGAGAGTTAGACTGAGCGAGTGAGGCGGCACATTGGAAATTGGAGGGAAAAGCAAACTGCAATGAAAAAGCCAATCAGACCCCATGATACAGAAAATATTGAAAAACAATTCTGTGATTCGTTGTCTCCCGACCTTTCAGCCAATAGCATTCCATGAACTATCTCACGTAGGTGAGAGCCTTTTCGTTTCTGAAACGTTGATAGCGGTATCATATTTTACATGGTGAAATACTGTTAGTGCTTCATGTTTTTTATTATTTTTTACTGTTTTATTATTCTTAGGCTAGGAAATACTTGTTTTATCAATAAAATAATGAAAATTTTAATATTCACTAGGTCACGTAGGTGAGAGCCTTTTCGTTTTCCGAAACGTTGATAGCGGCATCGTATTTTACATGGTGAAATATTGTTAGTACATTATATTTTTTTTATTATTTTTTACTGTTTTATTATTCTTAGGCTAGGAAATACTTGTTTTATCAATAAAATAATGAAAATTTTAATATTCACTAGGTCACGTACGTGAGAGCCTTTGCGTTTTCCGAAACACTGATACCGGTATCGTATTTTACGTGGTGCAATACTGTTTACTATTTTTTACTGTTTTATTATTCTTAAGCTAAGAAATACGTTTTTTTATCAATAAAATCATGAAACTACTGGAAATATAAATATATATGCTAGCTCACGTAGCTGTGACCCCAATACATTGTACGCTATCGGACACTATTTCGCATGATACAATACCCTGTACTGTGAGTTATGATGTACGTACGTATATCTAAATTTATGTTTTTTACTATTTTTTTACTGTTTTATTATTCGTAGGCTGGGAAATAAAAAAATTTTTCAATTAAATAATGAAAATTTTTTTTCAATAAAAAAATGAAAATACTGAAAAAACTTTTCTTCAATATTTTAATATTTTTGCGTATACCCATAAAATAAAATAATAATTTATCCCAAAAAAAAAAACCGCGATAGAGTGAGAACGCGAACCAAGAAACACGAATAACCAGGGTAACATTGTATATATATATATATATATATATATATATATATATATATATATATATATATATATATATATATATATATATATATATATATATATATATATATATATATATATATACAGTGTTCCCCACCTGTATCGCGTTTCTTGGTTCGCGGTCTCACTGTCTCGCGGTATTTTTTTTTTTTATAAATTATTATTTTATGTTATGGGTATACGCAAAAATATTAAAATATTGAAAAAATAAAAATTTTCAGTATTTTCATTTTTTTATTGAAAATGTAAATTTATGTTGCTTGCTGTTATTTATAATATAAAGAGTGTTTTTTTAACAGTGCAGGGAGGGTTTATACAGTGTAAACGTAAAAATAATAGTAAAATACCTATGTACATGAGTGTCATGTAATTACCACTTCATTCACAGTAATTTTATCTATCACTTTCATATAAATTTACGTTGCATGCTGTTATTTAAGAAGTAAAGGGTGGTTCTTTAACAGTACAGGAAGGGTTTATACAGTGTAAACGTAAATATAATTGTAAAATACCTATGTACATGAGTATGTCATGTAATTACCACTTCATTCACCGTAACTTTATCTACCACTTTCATGTAAATTTGCGTTGCTTGCTGTTATTCATATTGTAAAGGTTGTTTTTTTAACAGTGCAGGGAGGGGTTTATACAGTACGCAAACGTAAATATAATTGTAAAATACCTATGTACATGAGTATGTCATGTAATTACCACTTCATTCACCGTAATTTTATCTATCACTTTCATATAAATTTACGTTGCATGCTGTTATTTATGAAGTAAAGGGTAGTTTTTTAACGGTACAGGGATGGTTTATACAGTGTAAACGTAAAAATAATTGTAAAATACCTATGTACATGAGTATGTCATGTAATTACCACTTCATTCACCGTAATTTTATCTACCACTTTCATGTAAATTTACATTGCTTGCTGTTATTAATAATGTAAAGGGTGTTTTTTTAACAGTGCAGGGAGGGTTTATACACTAAGTAAACGTAAAAATAATTGTAAAATACCTATGTACATGAGTATGTCATGTAATTACCACTTCATTCACCGTAATTTTATCTATCACTTTCTTATAAATTTACGTTGCATGCTGTTATTTATGAAGTAAAGGGTGGTTTGTTAACAGTACAGGGAGGGTTTATACAGTGTAAACGTAGAATTAATCAAAATATCTATGTACTTATAGGCTGATCCTACTCCGCGATTTTCCTGGTTCGCGCCAGGTCCCGGAACCGAACTATCGCAATAAGGGGGGGGAACACTATATATATATATATATATATATATATATATATATATATATATATATATATATATATATATATATATATATATATATATATATATATATATACAGTGATCCTTCGCTGGATCGCGTTTCTTGGCTCGCGTTTTCACTGTAACACTTTTTTTTTGGCAAATTTTTATTTGGGGGGGGGGGCTATATGCAAAAATATTAAAATACTAAAAATATAAAAATTATCAGTATTTTCATTTTTTTATTGAAAAAAACAAATTTCATTATTTAATTGATAAAAAGAAATTATTTCCCAGCCTACGAATAATAAAACAGTAAAAAATAGTAAAAAACATAAATTTAGATATATAACTCACAGTATTGCATCATGTGAAATAGTGTCCGATAGGCGTACAATGTATTGGGGTCACACCTAAGTGAGCTAGCATATATATTAAAATTTCCAGTAATTTCATGATTTTATTGATAAAAAAATGTATTACTTAGCCTAAGAATAATAAAACAGTATAAAATTGTAAAAAAACATAAATACTAACAGTATTGCAATACGTAAAATACGATACCGGTATCAGCGTTTCGGAAAACGCAGAGGCTTTCACCTACGTGACCTAGTGAATATTAAAATTTTCATTATTTTATTGATAAAACAAGTATATCCTAGCATTAGAATAATAAAACAGTAAAAAATAGTAAAAAACATAAATACAGTACTAACAGTATTGCACCATGTAAAATACGATACCGGTATCACGTTTCGAACCTACGTGACCTAGTGAATATTAAAATTTTCATTATTTTATTGATAAAACAAGTATTTCCTAGCCTAAGAATAATAAAACAGTAAAAAATAATAAAAAACATAAATACTAACAGCATTGCACCATGTAAAATACGATACCACTATCAGCGTTTCGGAAAACGAAAGGCTCTCACCTACGTGATAGTTCATGGAATGCTATTGGCTGAAAGGTCGGGAGACGACGAATCACAGAATTGTTTTTCTGTATGTTCTGTATCATGGGGTCTGATTGGCTTTTTCATTGCAGTTTGCTTTTCCCAACATTTTCCATTGTCTCGCCTCACTCGTTCAATCTAACTCACGTGTGCGCCGTTCACGTTGTGCTTATTAATACGTTTTGCTTGTGATTGTATTTTCACGCGTAATTTAACCTTTGCAATGCCTCCCAAACGTCCTTCATCTTCTAAGGCTTCTAGTAGTCAGCCTAAGCGGCAAAGGAGGATGTTAACCATAGTATATAAGGTGAAACTCTTAGATATGTTGAAAGAAGGAAAAAGGTTTACGGATGTCGGCCGCTGTTTTGGCCTCAATGAATCTACTGTTCGCTACATCAAAAAGGACGAGGCAAAGATCAGGAAAACAGCGAGCATTTCTTTTGATAAATCAGCGAACAGGGTCGTAACATCCCGCAATAAGGCAGTAGTGCGGATGGAAGCTGCTTTGGCCCTGTGGATTGCTGATTGCAGAAAGAAAACATCAGCTTAGACACCAATATCATACATACAAAGGTGAAGAAGCTGTACGATACATTTGCTACAAACGAACCCGTCGACGACAGTGGCGACCGTGGAGAGGAGGAGGGGAGAGAAGAAGATATCAACGACCCACAACCAGGACCCTCCAGCGATTCTCCACCGAGGATACAACCGTTCATTGCTAGCAAGGGATGGTTCTTCAAATTTCAAAAACGCTATGGCCTAAAAAGCGTTTCAGTGCATGGAGAAGCTGCCTCTGCAGATACAGCTGCCGCAGAAAATTACGTCAAGAACGACTTCAAGAAAATTATCGCCGAAGGGGAATATGTTCCTGAGCAAGTCTTCAACATGGATGAGACTGGCTTATTTTGGAAGAGAATGCCATCTCGCACTTTTCTCTTCAAGGAAGAAGCTAAAGCCCCGGGATTTAAAGCGCACAAAGATCGCGTTACCCACATCATGTGCAGGAATGCTGCGGGCTTCATGTTAAAGCCCGGGCTTATCTACAAGTCAAAGAACCCTACGGCTTTGAAGAACAAGAATAAGAATCTGCTGCCAGTGTATAGGATGCATAACCTGGATCACGATAAAGCCTCACATCGGACTGGTTTCACCAATGCTTTATCCTTCAGGTTAAACTTTATATTGCGGAAAAAGGCCTTGAAGTTAAAGTCCTTCTTTTGATGGATAATGCTGGTGGCCACGCAACTAATCTCGAATATAATGGTGTTCAAGTCGAGTGCCTGCCACCGAACACGACGTCACTGATTCAGCCTATGGATTAAGGCGTTATTCGTGCGTTCAAGGCCCTCGACACACGAAATGCCCTGGCGAACTTGGTTGAATCCATGGATTCGGACAAAGACTTCTCAATTAAAACATACTGGCGTAATTACACGATTGCCACATGCCTTCAAAATATTCAGAATGCAATCAAAGAGATAGTGTCGGCCACAATCAATGCCAGCTGGAAGAAATGGTGGCCCGAAGTCATCCACAACTAAAAGGGATTTGCTCCTGACGAAGTGCATAAGTCGGCAGTTGCGAAAGCTGTGAAGTTGGCTGCATTGCTAGGAGGAGAAGGCTTTAAAGATATGACTCACGAAGATGTGAATGAACTGACTGACTGCCACTCGCAGCCTTTGAGTGATGAAGACTTGGAAGAAATGACGAAATCAGCGAGCGAAGAAGAGGAAGAAATTGAAGAACCTGGCCTTACACTCGAACATCTGGCTGCCATATATCAACATGTTAAAGCAGCCCAACAACTCTCGCAGGAATATGACGATAATATGGTTCGTTCGGTGACATTCTGAAATTTTCTCGACAATGCCATGATTCCTTACCATACCATCTTCCAACAAAAGAAGAAACAGTGACAGCAACTCCCCATTACAATGTTCTCGCCCAAAAAGCAGCTGTAAAGCTTTTATTGGCTGCAAAATAATTTCCTCCGGGGTCAAGAAACGTCATCATCACCTCATTCAAGGTAAGTTTACCTATCATGTAACTATAAATTTACGTTGCATGCTGTTATTTATAATGTAAAGGGTGTTTTTTTAACAGTGCAGGGAGGGTTTATACAGTACGTAAACATAAAAATAATTGTAAAATACCTATGTATATGAGTATGTCACGTCATCATCACCTCATTCACGGTAAGTTTTCCTATCACTTTCAAATAAATTTACATTGCATGCTGTTATTTATAAAGTAAAGGGTGTTTTTTTAACAGTGCAGGGAGGGTTTATACTGTACGGAAACATAAAAATAATTGTAAAATACCTATGTACACGAGTATGTCATGTCATTACCACCTAACTCACCGTAATGCTATCCATCACTTTCATATAAATTTACGTTGCATGCTGTTATTTATAAAGGGTGTTTTTTTAACAGTGCAGGGAGGGTTTATACAGTACGTAAATGTGACAATAATTGTAAAATACCTATGTATATGAGTATGTCACGTCATCATCACCTCATTCATGGTAAGTTTTCCTATCACTTTCATATAAATTTACGTTGCATGCTGTTACTTATAAAGTAAAGGGTGTTTTTTTAACAGTGCAGGGAGGGTTTATACAGAATGTAAACGTAAAAATAATTGTAAAATACCTATGTACATGAGTATGTCATGTAATTACCACTTCATTCACCGTAATTTTATCAGTCACTCTCATATAAATTTACGTTGCATGCTGTTATTTATGAAGTAAAGGGTGGTTTGTTAACAGTACAGGGAGGGTTTAAACAGTGTAAACGTAAAAATAAATTAAAATATCTATGCACATATAGGCTGATCCTACTCCGCGATTTTCCCGTCTCGCGCTGGGTCCCGGAACCGAACCATCACGATAATTGAAGGAACACTATATGGCAGGAAAAGCCCATTAAATAAAACAACGAAAATATATATATAAAAAGTACTTATTAATTTTGTGACCTAAACTGGTCACCTTCTCAAAGTACAATGGCAAGAGATACAACTAGCAAAACAGAAGAACACTTGAAAAGAAGGAGACAAAAGACCCGCCCAGGGGTCCTAAACATGGGATTAATAGATAACAATCTTAAATGCACGCCGGGGTTAGTCAGTAATCCCCACAAACAGGCCGCAAAAGGAATTAAAGTCCATACTTGGCTAAATTGTATTACCAAAAGATTCTCAATAATAGAAATTATTAACAAAAACATAGGCAAAGAGTCCCCTTTTGTATTCAAATATCCCAAAACCTTGAGAAGCCAGTTAGTAAATATTAATAAAATTAAAAAAGATAAAAATGCCGGAGTGTATAAAATAGAATGCAATAACTGCCCCAAGGCATACATTGGGCAGACAGGTCGTTCTCTGCAGCAGAGAATTACCGAACACATAAGAGCAGTCAGATATGGCCAAGAGAACTCTGCTATCTTTGTTCATATGAGGGAAACCGGGAATACTATCAACTGGAATGGTGCCACCATGATGTTTAGAAGCTCATGTCCATGTAAGCGCAAGATAGTGGAATCAGCCTTCATTGAAACGTCCAAAAATTTCAATTTGTCCAAGGGCCAGTGGGTGCCTGATGCAGTAGACAAGATACTCCTCAAGCATACGCTGGCCAAGATAATTCCCCAAGACAGACCGCCTTCATTTAATTAGAGAGCCTCTTTGTTCAGCCGTGTTGTGTCTATTTATAGTTTTCCTTTAGTCTTTTTCTTTTCTTTATGTATGTTTGTATGTTCATATGTTTTTTGGTGTATATGCGTATAACTTTTTATATGTATATATATGTTTGTATATGTGTAAGTGTGTAAATGCATTGTGTGTATGCATATGTATAAATGTTTGCATATTTAGTTATCCTTTTGTTATTTTATGTAAATAGAGCCTTCTATATGTTGTTTTTACTATTTTCATATGCTTCTATATCTGTATGTATGTGCAAGGTTTTTTTTTATATGTATATGTATGTATATATGTATGTGTGTTTATGTATATGTATGTATGTGTGTGTGTATGTATTTATATGTATATGTAATTACCTAATTGTGTTTACGGGGAAAGAGCCCAAAGCTCGTATCTTCCTGTCTCCTAATCGGTTCCATTTTGTACTTAGTGATATTTATCATACCTATTTTTAAAACTATGGATTGAGCTAGCATTAGCTACCTCCTCGCTTAGCGAATTCCAATTATCAACTACTCTTACACTGAAAAAGAATTTCCTTACATCCTGCAAAGAAGTTTTCTTACGAAGCTTCAAACTATGACCTCTACTTCTAGAGCCAGCCATTTCAAAATATCGATCCCTATCCACTCTATCATAACCATGAAGGAATTTAAACTGTCACCATATCCCCCCTCAATCTTCTAGCTTCGAATGATGGTAAGTCTAATTCCCTCAGCCTCACATCATAACTGCGATTGCGTATTTCTGGCACCAGTTTCCTGGCATATCTTTGAACTTTTTCAAGCTTAGCTATGTGCTTTTTCAAGTGCGGATTCCAAAAGGGGGCTGCATATTCGAGTTTTGGCCTCAAATAGGTTACAAAAATATTTCTGAATATATCCTTGTCCATGTGCCTGAAGGCTACCCTTACATTTGATAAGAATGCATATGCTGCCCTTACTATGCCATTTATATGTATTTCTGGAGACAAATCTGTCAGTATGTTTACTCCTAGATCTCTCTAATTTTCAGGCTAAATTGTATTAACAAAAGATTCTTAATAATAGAAATTATATATATATATATATATATATATATATATATATATATATATATATATATATATATATATATATATATATATATGATGCCATGAAAACTTCCTTTGCTGATGCACTAAAGGAGAATGTGGCAGTAAAAGAGGCTGTAAAGGTGGTGGCACTGGAAAACATAAAAACAGTTGACAATAAAGAGACAGTAATCAAAAAAATGAAAGACGTTGTGATGGAAAGGGCAAACCCACTGATCAAACAGGCACTTGATAAAGAGAAGACAGTGGTAATCTCAGGCATAAGCGAATCCCAGGAGCCAACATGGCAGGGGAGACTTGAAGAAAATAAAGCTAGGGTTTAGACCTGATAAGAAAGCTTGGAGTAGTTTGAGGTCCTGAGGATATTGTAAACATACACCAACTAGGCAAATATTCGAGGGAAGGAAATCCGAGACCAACAAAAGTAACCTTTGAGAGAGGGGAAACATGTAGGGAAATATTGTTGAGAAAAAAGTCTAAAAGACCTTCAAGAATTCAAAGAAGTTTTCATTAGACGATACAGAACACAGGAAGAGATGGGAAAGATCAAAAACTTGTTGGAAGAGGCAAGAAGGTTAAATGAGGAAAGAAATGAAGAGAAGAAAAATGTTCATTTCAGAGTTCTTCCAGACAAAGGGGAGATAAAGAAGATAATGACAGAAGATTAGGGGATGGGGCCTCATTAAGATTGTTATACACAAATGCTGATGGATTAGCTGGTAAGGCAGTGGAATTAAAAGATAGGATTTACAATAGTAAGGCAGATATAGTAGCAATTACAGAGACTAAGTTGAGTGAGGACATAAACAGTGTCACAGTTTTACCTAAGGGCTTCGGAATATTAAGGGTTGAAAGATCTGAGAGGACTGGTGGAGGGATAGCACTGCTCATAAGTGAAAGGATTCAAGTTGAAGAAATAAACTTGGCTATAGAAAGTGAGTTCAAGGAATTTCTTGTTGCTCGCATAAATACTGGGTCAGAGAGCATTATAATAACTGTTGTATATAACCCACCAAGGAACCAGAATAGGCTAGAAGTTTATGAGGAAAGTCATATAGGTACTATTGAAGTCATAAACTCAGTTGTTAACATGGCATGGGAGAGAAAATGTAGGATTTTGATTATGGGAGATTTTAATCATAAAGAGATAGATTGGATAAATCTTGACCCACACAGTGGTGAGGACTCATTCGGGGCAAGATTCCTAGATTGCGTACAAGGGAATTTCCTACACCAACATGTAATGGAACCAACGAGGGCCAGGGGTGGGGAGAGCCTTCACTACTTGATCTAGTATTCACAGATAATGTGTTGGATATTGAAAAAATTGAGTATGAACCACCAATTGGAAAGAGTGACCACTGTGTGTTGTTGATGGAGTATATCATTGAAGATATTCTGCCTGAGAGTAGAGGCACTGAGGACATGAGGAGGAACTATTCGAAAGGAGATTACATCAAAATGAATGAGCTTTTTGCAGTTATTGACTGGAGAACCTTATTTTACAACAAATCTGTACAAGAAATGTATGCCATCTTTTTTGAGAAATATGGGAAGATAGTAGATTGCTGCATACCTGTCACCAAAGTAGGTGTAATTCATGCCAGAGAGAAATGGTTCAATAATGACTGTAAAAGAGCTAGTGATTGGAGAGACAAATGCTGGAAAAGGTATACGAGGAGAAAAAACATAAATGCCTGGCAAACCTACAAAAGAGCAAGAAATGACTACCTAAGTAAAAGGAGAGAGGCAGAGAGAGACTATGAGAGGGACATCACCAGGAAAGCTAAAGAAAATCCCAAGCTTTTCCACAGCTTTATCAGAGGAAAACTGAAGGTAAAAGAACAGGTTTTAAGGCTAAAGAGAGCGGATGGAAGCATCACTGAGACGGATGAAGAGATTTGCAAAGAATTGAACAAGGAGTTTCAATCAGTATTTACAGTAGAAAATACCCCACCCCCTCAAATTGCAGAGATAGAAGCTCAAGGGCCGGTATTAGAGAACATCAACCTTACAGCCAAAGAGGTATGCAGAGCGCTGTTGGATTTAGATGTTCATAAAGCTACAGGTCCTGATGACATATCCCCTCATGTACTTAAAAAATGCGCAAACTCAATATCAGTGGCACTGGGTATCATATTTAAAAAGTCACTGGAGTCAGGGGAGATTCCAAGATGCCAGAAACAAGCAAATGTGATACCTGTCTTCAAAAAGGGAAGGAGGGATCCGGCTCTGAACTATAGACCAGTTTCCTTGGCCAGCATAGTTTGCAAAGTTATGGAGAAACTACTAAGGAAACATATCTCTCTTCACTTGGAATCCTTCAACTTATTTTCAGTGAGGCAACATGGCTTCAGAGAAGGTAGATCAACAGTAACAAACTTATTAGAATTTTATGATGAGGTAAGCCGAATCTTACAGGAAAGAGAGGGCTGGGCAGATTGCATATTCCGAGACTTCCAGAAAGCGTTTGACACTGTTCCACATGGGAAACTTATTAGGAAGCTGCAAGCAATGGCTAGAATAGGTGGAAATGTCTTGGAATGGATAAAAACTTACTTAGAAGGAAGGGAACAGAGGGTTAGAGTAAGACACTCAGTGTCTGAATGGAGAAGAGTTAGTAGTGGAGTTCCACAGGGTTCAATTTCAGGGCCACTTTTGTTCCTTGTATATGTAAATGACCTACCAGAGTCTGTAAATTCATTCATGAATATGTTTGCAGATGATGCAAAGATTGTGAAGAAAGTAAAAAACGAGAACAGTGGTAGAGAACTTCAGGAAGATCTAAATAGTCTGCATGAGTGGTCAGAAAAGTGGCTAATGAAATTCAATACTTCAAAATGTAAGGTAATGAGAATGGGTACAAGTGCAAGAAGGCCCAAGCTTGACTACTCGGTGGCTGGAGTACAACTTCAAGAGACAGAAAATGAGAGAGATCTAGGAGTAAACATACTGGCAGATTTGTCTCCAGAAATACATATAAATGGCATAGTAAGGGCAGCATATGCATTCTTATCAAATGTAAGGGTAGCCTTCAGGCACATGGAAAAGGAAATGTTCAGAAATATTTATGTGACCTATGTGAGGCCAAAACTCGAATATGCAGCCCCCTTTTGGAATCCACACTTGAAAAATTACATAGCTAACCTTGAAAAAGTTCAAATACATGCCACGAAACTGGTGCCAGAAATACGCAATTTCAGTTATGATGAGAGGCTGAGGGAATTAAGACTTACCATCACTCGAAGCTAGAAGATTGAGGGGGGATATGGTGACAGTCTTTAAATTCCTTCATGGTTATGATAGAGTGGATAGGGATCGATATTTTGATATGGCTGGTTCTAGAACTAGAGGTCACAATTTGAAGCTTCATAAGAAAACTTTTTGCAGGATGTAAGGAAATACTTTTTCAGTGTAAGAGTAGTTGATAATTGGAATTGGCTAAGCGAGGAGGTAGTTAATGCTATCTCAATCCATAGTTTTAAGGACAGGTATGATAAGTATCACTAAGTATAAAATGGAACCGATCAGGAGACGGGAAGATACGAGCTTTGGGCTCTTTCCCGTAAACACAATTAGGTAATTACATACACACACACACACACACACTATATATATATATATATATATATATATATATATATATATATATATATATATATACACAGATATATATATATATATATATATATATATATATATATATACATATATATATATATATATATATATATATATATATATATATATATATATATATATATATATATATATATATATATATATATATATATTAGTAGATGATGGTTTAATCCTTTTAAGGCTCGTGCTAATTTGCATAATATAAGAGTGCAAAGGGAAGCTGCTTGTGGTGATGAGAAAGCAGCAAAAATGTTTCCTATTGTTTTGGCCGAGATAATAAAGGAGGGGGGTTACCGTGCCGAACAGGTATTTAACGTGGATGAGATTGGCTTAGTCTGGAGGAATATGCCTAGTCGTACATACATCGCTAAGGAGGAAAAGACAGCACCAAGCCATAGTGTCAGCAAGGAAAGACTGAATTTGCTATTGGGGGCTAATGCTGCTGGAAAATGTAAAAGGGAAACAAACCTTACTTTTAGACCTGCTGTGGTGTAGTTGGTGGCGGCTTGGCACATTAATTATGTGTCCTAGGTTCAAGTCCCGGTCGAGGTAAAAATTATTCATGTTTTCACATATGGTAATGTGCTTATTCGATTACTGTTGGTCCCAAATGAGATTGGGAATTGAAATAAATACAAAAATGAAGCCACGAGTGAGGTTGGGGGAAATTGTAATATGAACATAGTATTATTCAGATAGAATGCGTTCTTTCCTTGTATAGCAGATAAAAGCTGTAAGGTTTGTTTCCCTTTTAGACCTTCTGTGGTGTAGTTGGTAGTGCATTGGCACAGTAATTATGTCCTAGGTTCAAGTCCCGGTTGGGGTAAAAATGATTCATGTTTTCACATAAGGTAATGTGCTTATTTGAATATATATATATATATATATATATATATATATATATATATATATATATATATATATATATATATATATATATAAGTACAAACTGTTAACATACAGCACTAAATATTTAGGAAGCCCATCAGTGAAACAAAACTTATAAAACAATGCTCAATTTCGGATCCTAACTGGATCCCTTCTCAAGCACAAGGGATCCAGTTAGGATCCGAAATAGAGCATTGTTTTATAAGTTTTGTTTCACTGATGGGCTTCTTTACTATATATATATATATATATATATATATATATATATATATATATATATATATATATATATATATATATATATATATATATATATATATATATATATATATATATATAAACCTGTTCTAGTCTTTCTTTTACTTATACCTTACAAAATCTATGATAGAGTTTCAATCATGAGTCACATTAATCACATTGCATGAGGATTAATATACATTTACAAAAAACAATCCATTTGCATATATAACAGAAAATAACAGATGACAATCCATGTACTTAATACACTTATAAGCCAATGTTATAGAATTTCATATTACTCAAAAACTCTTTGGAGTGCCAAGAAGTTAAAATCAACAGAACATAGACATACTTCCCTTACCTCTTTATATGAGGGGTTAAATATATGTTCATCTACCCATTTCTTCCAATTAACTTTCTCATCGTCAGAACACTCTGAAGAAAAAAAATTGTAAATTAAGCTAAGTAGAATCCAAGCCCTTACAAGATACGTATACAGACATATAGGAATGACTACTGGGGTCCTCTATTGTATTCAGGCTCTCAAAAAACACCTACAAAATATATAGATCATCTAAACAGTGGCAGTATATCAATGAGTACTTTTAGCATAGATTATTAATGTTATGTTTTATATTTCTACAAAACAAATAATCCCAATATTTTAATAACCATCAATTGGAGAAAAATATTCTTCTATATTCTTGTAAATGGAAACAAAGAAAAAGTTGTCTTCTTGCGAACTTATACGGTACAGTACATGCCTCTTTTCAGCTTAACGGTCTAGACGTGACAGAGATGCAAATTCCTATAGGTATACTGTCTACCCCAAGCATTAAGCAAGGATTCATACTGCAAAACACAATATCACACCACATCATTTCTAATAATACACACATGGTACATACAGTACTGCATACAGATAATGCAAGAGCAAAATCTAAGGTAATCTTTCAAAGCAACCAGAAAAAGGAGTTTTGAGCCTTTCATTAAGGTTACTCTTCATGTCTGTTCCAATCATTCTTGAGTTCAAGAATATTATATGGAATGATAAGAATATACATATACAATGGACAAATCAAATGACATACTGATAATTATGCAGACAGAGATAAAGAAAATAAAACAAGTTACTAAGACATCATATCTCCTTTACATTTTAGTGTGTTACTAAAGTATCACATATCCTTTACAATTTAGTGAAGTTAAATATTAATACTTTCAACTCATTATTTTAAAAATCATTCCCTAGTATTAAATTTCTGATATGAAGATCTATAAACTATTCCCCAGAGTGACCTTGACATATCAGTTTCAGTATGTCATATCTTTGATGACAAGCAACCTTTCTTTTATTAAAGACATCCGTTGGATATGGATACTCCTCCTATCAAAACCATTTGCTCTCTTCAACATGACTGGTTTTACAGTAATAACTCCTACCAGGGGCTAGGGCTGTGCCTTCTTGTGAAGGACTATGTTTTTGGCAAGTGACTGTTAACTTGAGTGAATGTCCATTTTAACCTCAGACCTTGGCGAGCCGCGAACCCTTGACCTGACGGATCAAAGTCATGAGCCTTACTACTTGGCCACATTTGCACTCTTCACTATCATAAGCATGTTGGCCACATATGCCGTCTTCACTACCATATGCATTTTATGCACTGCATGGCCACATCAAATTTTCAATATTCATTCCCAGCTTCACCTAAGTAGTGTGACTCTAATTTTTATCATTCATACTTACAGACATGTTACTCCATCAAAATGAAACATAGACATGTAATATATTAACCCGTGCTTCTGTGAGCTGTCAACAAAATTAATTGCACCTCAGTGCGAAAGTGTGGCTACCACGCCTCAAGAATAGATGTTGTACTGCTTCCCTTGGCATCTAGTGGAACCTCCAGTTACAAACTTAATCCGTTCATAAACTACTTTCGTAAATCAAAATGTTAGTAACAGGAAGCAATTTTTACCATTGAAATGGATGTAAATCTAATTAATCTGGTCCCTAGCCCCAGAAACATAACTTTTTATTTTCTTTACGGGTTTATATGTGGCAATATAGAATGGAATTAACAACAGTACAGTATTCTAAAACTGTAGAGGACTTCACAGACATGAATACGTTTACGAAATATATGTTATTTACATAAGAATCAATCGCAATACAACAATATTCTTACCCAAACACAGACCTAAAAGTGAATCTTCCTCCAACTTGTCCCTGGGTATACAATTTAATGACGTCATCAACAGCATACTTAGGACCATGACGTCATTCATATACGAAAGAACAGTAATCGCTCGTTTATTACGGGAGTTACATTCCGGGACCACCCGCGATAGGTGAAAATCCACAAAGTAGCAGCACCATATTTACTATTTTACATTTATTTTTACCTTTAGAAACCCTCCGTGCACTGTTAACAACGCACCCTTTACTTTATTAATAACAGCTCCCAAGCGTAAAGTTATATGAGTGTGACAGGTAAGTTTACCATAAATAACAGTGCGCAAGCGTAAAGCTATATGAGCATGATAGGTAAGTTTACCGTGAATAACCAATACGTACTGTACAAAAATAATACCTATAATAATAACATATTATATTTATAATAATAATGATAATACAGTAACTTTACGAGACTAACATGTAAAAGCAGAGAGGCGTACAGTAATGATGACGATGACGTTTACATACTGCATAGCCGATGACAGCGCGAAAGGCTCACACGTAATAAGTGAATGGGTGAGGCGAGACAAGGGAAAATGCTGGAAGAATCAAGCTTCAATCAAAAAGCCAATCAGACCCCAGGATACAGAACACAATTCTGAGATTAGTCCTCTCTCACCCATCAGCCAATATCATCCCGTGTACTATCACACGTAGGTACGACCCTTCGTGTTTTCCAAAACGCAGATATCTACGCAGCCCATACCGTACTGGTATCGTATTTTATATGGTGCAATACGGTAAGTTACATGCTTAAATTTATGTTTTTTACTATTCATTATTCTTAAGCTAGGAAATATTTTTTTTTATCAATAACATAATGAAAATACTGAAAATTTTAATATTTCCACATATCGTGGATTCCCCCAATATACCCAGAAAATCTGCGATAAAAAATACATATGCTCGTCATAAAAACCCGCGATGCACTGAATCCGCGGAAGGTGAACCGCGATATAGAGAGGGATTACTGTAAATGCCAGAACTATAATATTTTTGCAATATTAATTTTAAATATAAATTATGGAATGCTTATTGATAATTTTTAATTTAAAACCTAATATAATGTTAACAAATATTTATATGAGTAATATTTTATTTCAGATGGGTACTTGAACTTCCATTCCAAAAAAAGCGTTAACCAATCATATTCATTTTGATGACGTCAGAAAAAATATTAGTTTAACTAATCATATTCATTTTGATGATGTCACCACTTGAATGGGGTGGTGAATCCATTACTTAGTAAATGATTAAATTGAACCAATATAATCACCTGCTCTTCTTCTCTTTCATTTTTCTTCAATAGGCTGAAAAGAAATATAAAACTTTGAAAAATACGCTACTTACTTTGAATTCATCAAATTTAGCACCACTAGCACTCGGAGTTGTAGCTACTAAATCATGATGGAACTGTAAAGCCTTCTCGCATATTATAGCCTCGCTGACACTATCTCCAGCAAACTCTTTCTATTTATCCAAATAAACAATAATTTTTCTATTTCTACCATTACTTGAGACCTATGCTTCATTAAAATAGTCACTCCTTTAGCCACGTTAGCCACCTTTAAGGCCTCTTTATTTTTACAATAGTACAGATGGTAGATTTCACCATGTCATACCGCTTGGCGAGATCAGAAACACAAACACCGTTCTAATGTTTAGCCATTATTTATTTCTTTGTTTCCACAGTAATACATTTAAGCTTTTTAGCATCACTATCACTGACACTTTTTCCTTTCTTGGGTGCTATAATGAGGGCTAATTTATAGTAAAAACCAATAAAATTTGAAAACCTACAACGAAAGAGCAACAATCAATCTTCACAGTGCGGGAACCAATGCAGAACTGAGAGCAAACATATGGTCCCCCGGGCTTATGTGAGTGTGTACGTGCGTTCATACCTCGAGAATTGTTTGTATGTCAATTTAAAATTGTTCGAAAATTGTGTTCGTGGTTGGATGCATTCGTATGTGGAAGTTGGACTGTAGTTGGTTATTGAATCATTTAAGTACCTCTCAGCTGGTTAAAACATGTACTCTATCTATGGAATCATGATATCAAATGCAAGATATCGATATCCTCTTCACTTCCACAGGAGGGATTGGTGTGCATATTGAAATTATTAGTTTGGCAAATACGTCATACTTGCAGGAAGCAAAGCACTTACAACAGATGCCTGATTTGCAGTTAAAGGGTTAAGATATAAGAAAAAGCTATATATTTTACACACAAAAACAACTTTAGTCAAGAAAAGTCTATTCTCACCTGCAATAAGAGAGCCCAGTTTCCGGATCAGATTACTTCTCATTTTCCTGATGCTTAACTCTGTTGCAGTAAGATGCACACACTGTTTTTGCAAAGAATAGCAAGTTTCATAAGCCTGTAAATATAAATAAATATTTCTTATTCTGCGAATAAGTCTTCCCTACTTTGGGCCAAACATGCTATTAACTATTTACTATATTTTCTATCACTACACAACCTATAATGTAAAACTCACCTCCCTGAAAAAAGGCGAGCATAATGCTGTAATACTAGAACTCAATCTTATCATCTATAATTATCTTTCTTTCTTATCTTATTTTTTTTTTCCACCAGAGTCAAAGAGGAGGTCACAACAAAAAAGCCAAAAATAAAATCAGATGAAAAGATTTATTCATTTGCCAATAAACTCAGCCACTACCAACTGACTCAAGTGCCCTCACATCACATGAGGTTGACGCAAATGCGACACTAAATTACACACCTGCAAATAAATCTTTCCTTTGATATATTCCTTGCTGCTACATACTTTTCCCTACAGTTTCAGCAAACATACAAACTCATTATTAACACTGCTACTCTGACAATTTGTATGACATATTAACTATATTATTAGTGATGCAAAATTCTTTTCTTTGTTCTTTTTGTCTATATGAGACCATGTTCAGAGTTTTACTAAACCCTGCTGTTTAGTGGTCGTATTTACATCATGGCCTTCCTTTCTACTAAGGGCTAGGAAGATGTCTTCTTGCAAATTACCTCAGTTTTGGTAGAGGTGCTCGTTAACCTGAGGAAATGCCCTTTCTATCCTTAACCTGACGACTCAGTTGCGAGCGGTACCAATTTGTCATGATGACAAATTGGTACCATTAAATTTTGCTGTTTAGTGGAGAGGTAAAACAAAAAAAAATAAAATCAAAGAGGTAAGATGACCAGTTCTGCACTGATTCTAGCTGAATCTTACAAGCAGGAAATACTGGTGCAGAACTCCTCCCCATCTCCAAGGAAATTCTACATAAAAGGGGGGTAGGCCAAGCCAAGAAACACACTTTCACCATGATCCAACACATACCTCATTTACTCCTCTTAGTTTTTTAGGGATGAAGGTTTGCCACATTTCCCACCTACCACCCTGCTTGGGTCATACGGGATAAATGTGTCACCTCTTCATCCCCAATGAAAGTAATGATTGCTTACTCTCTTCAAAATCCCCACTTTAGGCTGATGCGGCTTGGCATCATTGGTAGGGGGAGTCATATTGTGTACGATAATATCATTCAGACTCTTGAAAAGTTGGCGTATCTCTCTCCTTCGCCTTCTCTCCTGCTCGTTGTGCAACTCGGAATTTTTTTCATCTTCAAAGCCTTCAACATCAACGTACTTAACATCCTGAAATGATAGAATGCAATATACTGACATGAACTAAAATACAACAATATATTATTTATAAACTTGCTTTATTCCAAAATTGTTCTCTTTAATGAAGAAATACTGGTACTAATGGTATACCAAATTCTTAGTATGAGTAATACATACTTACACGAGTCTATCCAGAAAAATAATTTCAAGTCATTCAAAACTACCAACAATAAGTTTAAATACATTGTCAGCATTTATAACACAACTATATGAAATTTTCTTAAACCCCACAATACACTGAAATTCACATGAATTGAGATTAACTATGAAAGAAAAATGAAATGACTGAGAGCAGAGATCTTTCAGACAGTATATTAGCCCATCTTAAGAGCAACTAACTTAAACATTAAAATCAAAGCATAAACAATGAAGATAAAGAATTTAATTATTCTCTGTCTTTATTGCTATTTTATCATATTTAATGGTTTTACTCTCAATGCATCCTTTGTGCTTTGATTTTAATGTTTTAGTTAGTTGCTCTGAAGATGGACTAAAATACAGCCTGAAAGATCTCAGCACTGTTGTTTTATTTTTCCTTCCTAGCTAACCTTTATTCATCTCTGTGTCACATGTTCACAATTTCGTGATATTTAGACCCTGAAATACACATACGTAAAAAATTTTACATTCTCTATGGTACTTCAGTAACTTTCAAATTTCAAATATCCTTATATCCCTTCATCAGTCCATGCTGGCTGCATCAAAATCTGCATGCCAATTTCAACCTCTGCATTACAATAAAGTGAATGTAATGTAAACAGCAATACAAAATAGACTGTGACAAGATGTATAGAGGCATAATATTGTTAAGCTGAAAATTATGGCAGCTTAAAGCCTAATTGCTATGTGGTAATATAAGAATATTGAACATGTTTTACCTTCTTCATCAATTTCTGAATTCGCCTTCCAAGTTTGTGCTTCACTTTTAGTTTCTGATTGACGTCCAACCCTGAAGGACCTGGTATAACATACACCATATTTTCTTCTACTTCTGAAAGTGGCTGAAGGTGAGCAACAGTCATACCAGATTCTTCATCTTCTTTTCTGGCAGGAAAGAGCGTACTACTTGCCTAAAACCAGGAGATATGAAGAGAAAGAGAAAAAAAATGAAGCAAAAAATCATTCGAATTTATAGGAAACAGACTTAAAGGTATTAAAGAAAGGAAAGAAAGAAAAAAAGTTTTAAATAGAATCGAGATCAATTAATCTTGAAATCAAAACATTCTTTGGAACAGCATATGCATTACGATGAATGCCTATTTACATATAAGCCATTGATAAAGCGTAACAATGCACACATGATATGAATTGAATGTAAAAATAATTCTTGAAACTGCCAATTTTCTCAGCATGAATACCTCTAAAGAATTAGGTTAACATAGATTTTAAAATTGAAATACATTATAAACTGGGCACATATAAGTCAATGAATATTAATCATGAAACAGATTATGACACAAAAACAACTCTCTTTTCTGTATCACTGATGATCAAAACATATATACCCTGTATATAAAATTCAGTGTTTGAAAAATAAAACTAAATATTAGCAGAGTGTGCCATAATTATATAGTCAACAAAATATTTTTACCTTTACTTGCTGAGGCATCTTTTTGGAAAGAGGGCAAGGTTTGTCATATTCATGATCTAATGAATCTGGAAGAGAAAAGAAATAGCTACTATGAGACTTGCTAATTACCTACCTAAGGCTTGTTGTTGCTACTTTCAAATGATGGAAAAAAAAAAAAAACACATGAAACTCCAAACAGTAACAATTACAGTACTAGCAAACAATAACAACCTAGGGATTCAATATTCCCTACGAGTCATAACACCTTCTATCAGATAATATATAGCAATTATCTAATTAGGGGAAGGAAAGATTGCCAATCTCCTTTAGTTAAAGCCTAAGTAATTAAATGTAAGAAAAAGTCAATAAAAGAGCCCGTGTAACCCATAGTGGTGATATATGAATTACACATGATCGGTTTTACGTTGCGGACTCTCTTTTCTACTAAGGGCTTAGACGGTGCCTTCTTGGAAAGGACTTTCGTTTTGGCAGGCGTGGTCATTACCCTAATTAAATGCCCTTTCTAATCTCAGATCATGTCAGGCCACGAACCCTCGACCTGACGACTCAAAGTCGAAAGCGTTACTACTTTGCCTGTGACCAAAGCATCAACTGCACATAGGTGACTATATTACCGATTAAAGAGGCACTGGATTTTTACAAATTAAGAATAGTATATACACAATATATATTGAAATCAATCTTAACTGGATCAAATACAGAAAACATATACCCTAAAGAGGCTTGTAGTCAATACTACATACATAAACTGCCATAATCCTCCTTGTAAAGAGGGTGGCTGTGTCAATGCACATACATTCACCAGAAACCAAACACGGCTCGCACACTCCTCTCAGCACCTTGGGGAGGGAGGGTAGCAACAATAACCCCTCTAACTAAAGGGTAGATGGACAAGGGCCTGCAGTGAGGAAGAATACCAACACTGCCATCTTGGAAAGGCATCCATATGAATAGTAATACGTAATAAACTATAGGCACGCAGAATAACAAGTAACGCCCTTATCCAATACCATGCAAAAAGCAATATTGCATATCAGCAAGTTAATATCTATTTAAGTTAGGTTAGGTTACGCTAACTTTTTTTTTCATATTTTTCAATAGATATATTATAGGCCATATGTCACAGACTCCCTTTTTTATTAAGGGTGCCTTCTTGCTAAGGTTTTCGGTTTTGATGGGTGTGATCGTTGGCCCAAGTGAATGCCTCTTCTAACCTCAAACCAAGGTGGGTTTCGAACCGACGACCTGATGACTCAGTAATGAGCAGTACCACTTTGCCACAGTGACCAGGTATAAAGGCAATGCAGAGTAAAAAATATACATTATGACACTAGAACAAAAACAGGTTTACCTCTATGCCTCTTCTCTCTCCCTTCTGAAGTAGGAGACATTCTGGAGGTAGATGGGTTGGGAGTGAATGCTGATGAGAGAGCCTCGTTAGGAGATTCAATCTCTTCTGCAATCAACGTAGTCTCTGGTACAGCTTTCAGTTGTTTTCCTTCATGGAAAAGATTCAATATATTTTACTCTTAAAAATCTGGATCTCGATTTGTCATTATTCTAAAAAAAACTATTACTAATAGGATGTAAAGTTCAATACAATATTTGAAAATTAACAGCATGACAAATACATCTCATAATATTGTATATTCAGTAAACACAAAATCAAACAATGACTAACCCACATTTCCTGCTGCATTAATGAAGGTTAACTCCTTCCTTAGACTAGATATGACATTGCCACTATCAAATCCACCCTCAATATCAACTAGTTCATCTTTATCCGCATCGTCAGGTAGACAACAGCTCCTGCGGTCTCTCCCATGAGGTAATACCTCATATGACTGGCTAGTTTCTTTTGGTACAATGATATTTTTGGCACTCTTGATACATAAAATTTCACAGTCAGACTGATTACATGTACTACCAGGCACAGTTTCATTATTCTGCTGAGAATTAAATGCTGTTCCCCCTTCAGTAACTGTTGATGTTTGACCCGACATTAGCGTAAACCTTGATTCTACGTGCTTTTCCAAGAAATTCTTTTGTTCTGAATTTAAAAGGCATTCCACCTTTTTTTCAGCTATGGTATACTGTTGTCTATCTGTTTGGCCATCTTCAGAGTAAGCTACAGTAATTTCTCCTTTATCATCGAGATGTGACTGAGCAGGCTGATCAGCAGATAATGTTACTGGCTTTGCACCGTCAGAAAGAGTGCTATGGCCAAGACAGATATAATGGCCTTCTGAGATACATGTGCACGTGTTTGAACTATTACCGAGTAATATTTCTTCCTGACTTTCCCTACGGGGAAGTCTGTTTACAGGCTCGCGATACTTTGCATCTCTGACAAACGCTAACGAGACAGTCTCCCCTATTCCCACCATCTCTCCGGTCTCAGCTCTTTTCTTAGATGCCAACTTTACGAGACTGCAGCCATCAGGATTGTAAGTGTAGGATGCCAGCTCACCCGTAGGCTCTCTAATAAAGTACTTGACGGCATTCGCTTTGAAAAGCAACGAGTCACCAACAGAGGAAGAGCTCATTACGGCAGATACTACGGAACCTAATATAAGAACAGGCAAGCCTCTACCTTCCACAGGGTCAGTGTAATTTTTTCTGGCTAAGCCATACAGCATAGACATGGATACACCATTTTTCACACTGAGAGTAACGGGCAACTGAGTTTTCACAGACATTCGGTAGATGTTGATCATTACATTTTTCCTAATAGTTCCTAGAAGCCACTCTAACTTAACACTTTTAAAGTTCAGAGACAGATCAACTGCACTCCAGTGATATCCACCTTTCTTTATTTGAGCCTGAGAAATTGTCTCCTGGACATCTTTGAAGCCATCAATTTTGTCCTGATTTTCAGATGAATTCAACAAAGTAATATCATCATTATCATTGCTTTTAGATAAAGCTTGTTTCTCAGAACATATAGCTGGAGTACTGCCAGGAAAATCTGGTAAAGATGGTGTTATTTCTGATTTCTTTTGCATTGGAATATCACAGCTTTTGACTTTGGCATCTAATAAAGAAGTCTTGTTTTTTTCTAGAGGTGATAGAACCTGCTGTGCAGACTGTCTCAGTGTGCTTGATATCAATGATGATGAAGATACCACTGTGGTGACTGCTTTGCTAGAACTGGCTGGCACCCATGAGGGAGCAAGTGTATGAGCTGGTGGTATGCTTTGACTCTCTTCTCTCCGATTTGCAATGCCTTTTGACACTGAAGAGCTTGCAGATGAACCTAAGACTACTATATCATCTAATGGGCTACAGCTGTCAGATCTGCCCGGAGACTTTTGTATATCCTTTACTAATTTCTCAGGAGACTTGGTATGAAAAGAAGAGATGCCAACAGCTGATAAAATCTGTACTTCTGAAGAAGATACTTGTTCATTAGTCTCTTTGAGCTTTGGAAGAATTGGAATAGTTTTATTCATCTTTCCTAATTCACTACCATCTCTACCTGAGGCTCCAGAGGTACTATCAGCATTACTTAATAAAGGTTCATTTCCAAATGAGGGCATAGGAATGAGAACCATCTTACCACTGTCTACGGTTGAGGGAACCAGTAACACTTTCTTTTGAGTGGGAGCATCTTGACCTTTCCCGGTGGGCGAAAGCATCATAACTGAAGAAGAGGGAGTTTTGTTAGCAGGCAACAATACCATCTTTGAAAGGCCTCCGGATGAGGATGGCATGTAAAAAGTTTTTTGATTCAATAAGGGACTAGTAGATGCTGAAGTCACGTTCTGGAGGGACGGCGACTGCGAAAGCGGCGATATGCCAACTGGAAGAGTTTGTGGTCCGTTGTCAGGGTGTAAAGTCAAAGTCTTTGTAATATTAATGGCTCCTTTGCCAAATATTTCTGGTGAAGAAAGAGAGAAGCCACTCTTAGACAACACTGGAGCTGAAGTAGCCATGAGATGTGAGGATGTTCCAGGTACAAAAGGTTGAGACTGTTGAGATGCCAATGGCTTCACAGAGTTCTCACCAAAGACTCGAGCACTTGACTGATTTAACCGTAATATCCTCATTCCAGGCACTGCTGTGACTGGTGATACATTCAAGTTACTAGTTACTGTAGTAGTAGTAGTAGTGCTGAAAGCTGTAGGTACAAAGTAAAGATGAGGAGACGCAATTATTGGACTGGCTACATTTGGCGGGAATTTAGGTCCAATTTTTAAGTTAGAATTCACTGAATCTGAATTAGTTTTCAGTTTATCAGAGTCATTATCAATGACTACCAATTCTGGTTTTGTAGGAGATGATACTCTTATAGTTAGTGGTATCAAACTGGGTACAGAAGAGGGAACTGACACAGTTACTGGCAATACTGTTGCATTATCATGCATTTCAGCGGACACCTCTTGGACATCAAGGATATCGATATCGGACCCGCCCTGTACACTAGCGATCTTAGGAAAACAGCCCTGCCAATTACTACTACCGCTATTATGAGTGTTGGATTCCTCATTTCCAGAAGCATTTTCTTTCGTATCATTGGTTTCTTCTTTCTCATCTTCCTCCTCTTCTAAATCAATGACTTGAGGTGTTGATACTGCAGGTTTTTGCAGCGTTGCTGATCTCTGTTTCTGCTCTGAAGACTTCCTTGGCGCTCCAACTGGACCTTTCTTCTGAACAACCCCTACTATTTCCCACTTCATATGCGAATCACATCTTATCATCACAAACCTCCAGAATTTAAAAGAAATTTTTTTTTTTTTAATAAAACAGCTTTTTCTTTGTGACAGAAAAACCATGAAAGCTTACTTAAAAGCTGAAAAAAATAAGAGCTACAGTATATCTATTTTTTTCTTCCAACAAATATTTAAAACCCAAATCTGGACTGTCACTATTAATGCCATATTCAAATTGCTATAGACAAAGATGAGTCCTTCAGAATAAATCATTAAGGTGCACTATTCAAACATGAAATTCAAGGCCTGGTCTTGTTCAATCTTAATGCAAAAGTCAAGCTCCATTAAATCTAAATAAAGATACTGTATATACGAAACAAAAGGATCTGTAAATAATGGTAGACTTTTAATATTATTGTTCAAAAGCTAATATGAATAAAAGTTGCATGATATACAAATTGATTAATCTCAAAAACAATTTCATCACGTCTCGACAGTTGAAAATTTGAGAGAGAAACTCATTTGCTTTTGATATCACCAACTAAAATCAAAACAAATACACAGCTAAATAGTAAATATCTAACCAGCAAGAGAACTTGTATAAAAGTGAGACGGTATATAACCATACCAATAAATATACTGCATAACATTCTATGGGGGGTTATAAAAAAAAAAGTTTAAAATAAAATTTTTCATAGAGTGAGTGAGAAGATGGATAATATTAAGCTTACAAATGCTGACAAAAGTAAACTAATAGAAAATGGATGTAAATGATTCTAAAAACAAATACAGTTATAAAACTAACACAAAATAAGAATCAACTAAATTCTGGTAAGAGATTTATCTTTTACTATATATTGTAAGATCATTTTAAAATATTTGGAAGACTACCGAATGGGATTATCTAATATTACAAAATAAAGGTAGGTACTTTGGTATATAAAATTTCTTCTCTCTGTCAGTCTCTTTTTGTGATTACCTAATTGGGTTTACGGGAAAGAGCCCAAAGCTCGTATCTTCCCGTCTCCTGATCGGTTCCATTTTTTACTTTGTGTGTGTGTGTGACACAAGGACGCACAAAGAAAATTGCCCGCAATGGGCCTGGGCACGAAGAAAATATAAAGCAAAGAAAAACAGAGATGGGGAGTGTTGTGACTTGTCATATGTGAAGCGATATTAAGTGTAACGAATATCACTGAATATTCAGTGTTGATGTAGGCAAAGAAAAAAGAACAGTAACTGAAGAAAGACTTAACATCAAGTAGAGTAAAATTACTGCTACTGTACTGTACTTACAAATAAAAAAAATGTCACATATTATTACCTGGGTCTAGGTGCAACATGAACCGAGGGAAAGAAGATCTCCCTCATATTAGGCCCAACATCCAAGGAATTATTGCTAATCATCGTGTGAATTCGCTGCATTGTCCTGAGGCTCTGCGCTGATTCTACTGAGCTAATAATACACCTGGTGGATGAATGATAACAGATTAGCTATGAATAAGGCTTTTCCTAAATTCTTCAATCACATGTACGCAATTACCTATACTAAAGTGACCTCATACAAAAAATAACGTAACAATGGAATTACTGGCACTAGTAAAATGCTCCCAAATATATTACAGAAAAAAATCTCGACCAAGTGTGTTTTATTTATATATGTTAGAAAAATACCATGCTTGCCTTCCAGCTTAGCTTTGTTAATACTATTAACTATACTAATGTGACTTCATACTGAAAATAATGCAACAGTAGATTTACTGGCACTGGTAGTTCCCAAAAAATTAAAAAAAAACTTGCCCAAGTGTGTTATGTTTATATCACAGTTAAAAGAGTACTATACTTGCCTTCCTGCTTTATTAATACCAGTGACTCCAATGATATTCATGTTAATGAGCTTTCTAAAACGGTTTTCGGCGACAAGTAGTGCATTTCCAGGCTGTCGAACGGACAAGTCGATTTCCAGTTCTCCTCTTTTTTCTTCTGTTATCATCATTTCAGCTAATGACAATTGTTTTCGAGTCAGCTGCTTTCCATCATCAAGACCTATTGAGCTCTCATTATTAGAGTTTGATCCTTCATCTCCGATTGTAGGGTTTGGATATCCTTGTTTTGCTTGTGAAGCAACAGCTTGCAAATTCAAAAGGTCATCTTGATGCTGCATTGACATTTCAGAGGCACCACTTAGTCTTCTCCTTTTAGTAAACTGTAAATATTTTTCCTCTAAACATCTCTTTCTATAAGCCTCTTCAGGATTTGGAGGTCTCACAATGCATGAAGTTGATGACGAACCAGCTTGATTATTATCGGTAATATTGGCAGTCAAGTCAACAACAGGAACAGTCCTTGACAAATTATCAGATGCAGGTTCTGGTATTACTTTTCTCTGACCAATGAGATTCCTTAATTTAAGAGGAGATGCTCCTCCCACATGTTCAGAGTATTTCAATTCGTACAAATATTCCTTTGATTTTTCATATCTTAAATTACGCACAACATCTTCTACCATCTTCTCAGGCGTAGTTTCTCTAGCTTGTGGACCACTTATATTCATTTGCTTGGTTTCCTCAACAGCACGTGTCCTTGAACTATAATAGCCACAAGTTCTTGCCGCATGCATATGTACAGGATGATACCACTCTTTCAATTTCCAAAAATACCTTCTCTTGGATTGGGAATTTCTCACATCAACATTAACAATAACACAACTAGGATTACACGGTTTTGACTCTTTGACAGGCAAGGATGAAAACTCTTCTCGAGGGCAGGGTAGAGGAACGTGCCTTTCGCTCTCAGGGGAGCATTCGCAAGAGGAGCTGTACGACGAGTCTTTGAAGCATTTGCAATCGTAACACGAGTGCTCCATACACCAAATGCTTATGCCTTTGATGTCATACCATGGAACAGTTACACTACACTTCTTTACATACTTATAAGCATCAGCAACAGGAATACCAGGATACTCTGAAAAACAAAGTCTTCCCTTATAAACAAGCATTATCAAAACCATTAGCAAAACTATTCATTTAAAAAATTCAGTAGTACACACATCTAGAGTTGTGTCTTTATTTATAAGAAAACTTACAGTAAATTTACCTTACTTAAATAATCAGAGTGAGTGAGTGGTAGAAAAAGCTCATGCAGCCTTAAAAATTACTACAAAAGAGCATAGAAAACACAAATACACACCTCCCTTTGCATCAATCGAGTTCTCAACACACGCAGAGCCGTAAGGATCGTTCCCTGCCCAGACGTTTGAATCTCGATATCTTCCAGGAATCTTGCGCTCTCGCTTCTTTCTCTCAGCTCCAACTAATATTACCTCTGATCCAGTTTGGATAACAGTTCGTCTGAAGTCCTAAATTAAAATTAGATGTTTAAAACTTCATATATACTGTTTGTATATATATATATATATATATATATATATATATATATATATATATATATATATATATATATATATATATATATATATATATATATATATATATATATATATATTCCAAAAATTTTCTATACATCCATTGGTTATTAACAGCCAATCACATATACAGCAGAAGTAAAACCTCATACCTTTTCTCTTATTGCAAGGCCTTCCATTTGTTCTCTGTCCAAATTGAAAATGGACACAGCATTGATGGATCTTCCTGATCCACAGACAGGATGCTTCCAACTCTCGTCTCTACAAGTGCATTCAAACATGCACTCTATTCGTCCGCAGTGCTCAGGATCTTTTAAAAAAATCTTACTCTAATTAAATGCATGTACAAGTTTCCAGGAAAGAAGATGTAAAAATTAAAATACACTATTTTAGTGAAGTAATCAATAAAATGTCATTTGAATGTGATTGATTTTACGTCACAAACTCTCCTTTCTATTAAGGGCTAGGACAGAGCCTTCTCGCAAAGGACTTTGGATTTGGCAAGTGTGACAGTTACTCTGAGTGAATGCCCTTTCTAACCTCTGACCGTGGCGGGCCGAATCCTCGACATGACGAATCAAAGTGAAAAGAGGTATCGCTCCCCTAAATTAATGCCCGTTCTAACCACAGATCGTGGTGGTACGCAAATCTCAACCTGACGAATCTAAGTTCAAAGCACCATCGCTCAGCCAAGGTAGCCACATACAATGTCGTGTAAACTGATGGACCAATATTAGAAGGTTAACCCATTTCCATGTTAGTAGCCTTGTCTTATAAAGTTAAAGTATATATCTGTAAAATCACAGAGTATCAATTTACCTCTCTGACAACATAGAAGACTTTCACATATACATCCCATTTTGCAAAACTCGTTGGTACATTCATCTGGTAGTTCGGGCTTAGGGGTATTCTCTTCATCATCTGAGGCCTAAAAGGATAAGAATACAGGGACAGGTATTCTATATATATATATATATATATATATATATATATATATATATATATATATATATATATATATATATATATATATATATATATATATATATATATATACAGTGTTCCCCCCCTAATCGCGGTAGTTCAGTTCCAGGACCTGGCGCGAACCAGGAAAACCGCGGAGTAGGATCAGCCTTTAAAAAAAAAAAATTTTTTTTTTTTTTTTTTTTTTTTAAGATGATTATGACACCAGGACAGGCCAAAAATGATAAAATAAAATGGCCTTTATCAGGTTGTAAAGAGAAACAGAGATGGAGAGTGTAATGACCTGTCAGATGTGAAGGGATTATAAAAGATGTGTAATGAATATCCAGCTCTCTGCTGGGTTTACAATACCTCTGCATTACTTTCATGATGTCTATTCTATAAATTCTCCTTAGATCTTATTATTATTATTATTATTGGCAACAATAATTTTCCTTTGATGATGATTGGGGAGATTATTATTATTATTATTATCATCATTATTATTACGAATTCGTAATTAAACCATTATTTTTACTATAAATAATGTAGTTTTGGTTGAATGAACAAGAGTTACTTAAAGATTCTCTCTCTCTCTCGCTCCAACATTCTATTCTACCCAACCCCCCACACTCTCTTTGTCCCAGCCAACTAGGGAGGGGCACAATACACAGTTATTAAAAGTAAATAATCCAACAGATGTACAAACAATGATGAGCCCTTAATAATAAAAATAATAATAATAATAATAATGATGATGATGATATTAATCTCCACAATCATCATCAAAGGAAAATTATTGCTGCCAATGATAATAATAATAATAATAAGATCTAAGCAGAATTATTGGAATAGACATCATGAAAGTAATGCAGAGGTATATTAAAACCCAGCAGAGAGCTGGATGTTCATTATACATCTTTTATAATCCCTTCACATCTGACAGGTCATTACACTCTCCATCTCTGTTTCTCTTTACAACCTGATAAAGTCTGTTTATTTCATCATTTTTTGGCCCATCCTGGTGTCACAATAATCTTAACACCCCCCCCCCAAAAAAAAAAAAAAAAAAACACACGATACAGTGAGAATGCGAATCAAGAAACGCGAATAACCAGGGGAAAACTGTGTATATATATATATATATATATATATATATATATATATATATATATATACAGTGTTCCTTCAATTATCGCGAAGGTTCGGTTCCAGGACCCGGCGCGAGACAGGAAAATTGCGGAGTAGGAGCAGCCTATATGTACATAGATATTTTAATTTCTTTTTACGTTTACACTGTATAAACTGTATAAACCCTCCCTGTACTGTTAACAAACCACCCTTTACTTCATAAATAACAGCATGCAAGCATAAATTTATAAGACATACTCATGTACATAGGGTATTTTAAAATTATTTTTACGTTTACTGTATAAACCCTCCCTGCACTGTTAAAAAACCATTCTTTACTTTATAACAGCATGCAACATAAATTTATATGTACGTGATAGGTAAACTTACCGTGAATGAGGTGGTAATGGTTTGTAGACGCTATAGGAAATTATTCCGCAGCCACTAACAGCTTTACGGCTGTTATTCATTGAGGCCAAAATAGCGGCCGACATCCGTAAACCTTTTTCCTTCTTTCAGCATATGTAAGAGTTTCACCTTATCTGTAATGGCTAACATATTCCTTTGCCGCTTAGGCTCACTACCAGAAGCCTTAGAAGATGAAGGATGGTTGGGATGCATTGCAGAGGTTGAAAATGGTGAAAAAAATAAATCACAAGCAACGTGAACGGCGCACACGTGAGTTAGACTGAACGAGTGCGGCGAGACAATGGAAGATGGTGCAAGCCCTTGTCCGAAACGTTGATAGCGGTATCATATTTTACATGGTGCAATACTGTTAGTATTTATGTTTTTTACTATTTTTTTACTGTTTTATTATTATTAGGCTAAGAAATACGTTTTTTTATCAATAAAATAGTGAAACTACTGAAAATTTTAATATATATGCTAGCTCACGTAGGTGCGACCCCAATACATTGTACGCAATCGGACACTATTTCACATGATGAAATACTGTGAGTTATATATCTAAATTTATGTTTTTTACTATTTTTTACTGTTTTATTACACTTAGGCTAGGAAATACTTGTTTTATCAATAAAATAATGAACATTTCAATATGTACTATCTTACGTAGATTCGACTCTTTTCGTTTTCCAAAACGCTGATACCGGCATCGTATTTTACATGGTGCAATACTGTTAGTATTTATGTTTTTTACTATTTTTTACTGTTTTATTATTCTTAGGCTAAGAAATACGTTTTTTTATCAATAAAATCATGAAACTACTGGAAATATAAATATACAGTATATGCTAGCTCACGTAGGTGTGACCCCAATACATTGTACGCTATCGGACACTATTTCACATGATGCAATACTGTGTTATACTGGATTTCTAAATTTATGTTTTTTACGGTTTTATTATTCGTAGGCTGGGAAATAAATTTTTTTATCAATTAGATAAGGAAATATGTTTTTTCAATAAAAAAAAATGAAAATACTGAAAATTTTGATATTTTTGTAATATTTTAATATTTTTGCATATACCCCCCCCCCCAAAAAAAAAATTGCCAAAAAAATCGCGGTACAGTGAATTCGCGAGCCAAGAAACGCGATACAGCGAAGGATCACTGTGTATGTATATATATATATATATATATATATATATATATATATATATATATATATATATATATATATATATATATATATATATATATATATATATATATAGTGATCCCTCGTTTATCGCGAGCGTTAGGTTCCGGGACCCGTCGCGATAGGTGAATTTTCACAAAGTAGGAATACCTTAAATTTTTATTATTTTTTTTTTTTAAAGATTATTGTGACACCAGGATGGACCAAAAATGATAAAATAAAACAGCCTTTATTAGGCTGTAAAGAGAAACAGCTGGAGAGTGTAATGACATGTCAGATGTGAAGGGATTATAAAAGATATGTAATGAATATCCAGCTCTCTGGTGGGTTTTAATGTCTATTCCAAAAATTCTCATTAGATCTTATTATTATTATCATTATTATTATTATTATTATTATTTTTAACAAAAATTTTCCTTTGATGATGATTGTGGAGATTATTAGTATTATTATTATTAATAATATCATTATTATTACGAATTTGTAATTAAACCATTATTTTTACAATACATAATGTAGTTTTGGTTGAATGAACAAGAGTTAATTAAAGATGTCTCTCTCTCTCTCCACCATTCTATTCTACCCAACCCCCCACACTCTCTTCGTCCCAGCCAACTAGGGACGGGCACTGTACACAGTTATTTAAGTAAATAAACCAACAGATGTACAAACAATGATGAGCCCTTAATAATAATAATAACAATAATAATAATAATAATGGGCTCATGAGAAGATGGTTGAACGCCGAGATAAGCTGGAAAATAGAGCAAGTGATGATGCACAAGCACAACGTGAACATGAGCTTGCGCTTGCACAACGTAATGAGGCACAAGCACAACGGCTTCAAGCGGGATTCCCAGACAGTGGTCCTTCAACTGGCAATGGAAACCAGCCTCGTGAGAGGAATCCAACCTTATAACTTATATCTGCCATACTTAGGAATGAACGCATTCTATCTGAATGCCACTATGTTCATATTACAGATTCCCCAACCTCACTTGTGACTTCATTTTAGCATTTAATTCAATTCCCAATCTCATTCGGGCCATGAAATAACCAAATAAGCACATTGCATATGTGAAAACATGAATCATTTTTTACCTTGACCGGGACTCGAACCTAGGACTTATGATTACTAAGTCAAGCCGCTACCACTACACCACAGAAGGTTAAAAGGAATCCAACCTTATAGCTTATATCTGCTATACTTAGGAATGAACGCATTCTATCTGAATGCCACTATGTTCATATTACAGATTCCCCAACCTCACTCGTGGCTTCATTTTAGCATTTAATTCAATTCCCAATCTCATTCGGGCCATGAAATAACCAAATAAGCACATTACATATGTGAAAACATGAATCATATTTTACCCCGACCGGGACTCGAACCTAGGACTTATGATTACTAAGTCAAAGCGCTACCACTACACCACAGAAGGTTAAAAGGAATCCAACCTTATAGCTTATATCTGCCATACTTAGGAATGAACGCATTCTATCTGAATGCCACTATGTTCATATTACAGATTCCCCAACCTCACTCGTGGCTTCATTTTAGCATTTAATTCAATTCCCAATCTCATTCGGGCCATGAAATAACCAAATAAGCACATTACATATGTGAAAACATGAATAATTTTTTACCCCGACCGGGACTTATGATTACTAAGTCAAGGCGCTACCACTACACCACAGAAGGTTAAAAGGAACCCAATCTTATAGCTTATATCTGCTATACTTAGGAATGAACGCATTCTATCTGAATGCCACTATGTTCATATTACAGATTCCCCAACCTCACTCGTGGCTTCATTTTAGCATTTAATTCAATTCCCAATCTCATTCTGGCCATGAAATAACCAAATAAGCACATTACATATGTGAAACCATGAATCATATTTTACCCCGACCGGGACTCGAACCTAGGACTTATGATTACTAAGTCAAGGCGCTACCACTACACCACAGAAGGTTAAAAGGAATCCAACCTTATAGCTTATATCTGCTATACTTAGGAATGAACGCATTCTATCTGAATGCCACAATGTTCATATTACAGATTCCCCAACCTCACTCGTGGCTTCATTTTAGCATTTAATTCAATTCCCAATCTCATTCAGGCCATGAAATAACCTAATAAGCACATTACATATGTGAAAACACGAATCATATTTTACCCCGACCGGGACTCGAACCTAGGACTTATGATTACTAAGGTAAGGCGCTACCATTACACCACAGAAGGTTAAAAGGAATCCAACCTTATAGCTTATATCTGCTATACTTAGGAATGAACGCATTCTATCTGAATGCCACTATGTTCATATTACAGATTCCCAACCTCACTTGTGGCTTCATTTTAGCATTTAATTAAATTCCCAATCTCATTCAGGCCATGAAATAACCAAATAAGCACATTACATATGTGAAAACATGAATCATTTTTTACCCCGACCGGGACTCGAACCTAGGACTTATGATTACTAAGTCAAGGCGCTACCACTACACCACAGAAGGTTAAAAGGAATCAAACCTTATAGCTTATATCTGCTATACTTAGGAATGAACGCATTCTATCTGAATGCCACTATGTTCATATTACAGATCCCCCAACCTCACTCGTGGCTTCATTTTAGCATTTAATTCAATTACCAATCTCATTCGGGCCACGAAATAACCAAATAAGCACACTACATATGTGAAAACATGAATCATTTTTTACCCCGACCGGGACTCGAACCTAGGACTTATGATTACTAAGTCAAGGCGCTACCACTACACCACAGAAGGTTAAAAGGAATCCAACCTTATAGCTTATATCTGCTATACTTAGGAATGAACGCATTCTATCTGAATGCCACAATGTTCATATTACAGATTCCCCAACCTCACTTGTGGCTTCATTTTAGCATTTAATTCAATTCCCAATCTCATTCGGGCCATGAAATAACCAAATAAGCACATTACATATGTGAAAACATGAATCATTTTTTACCCCGACCGGGACTCGAACCTAGGACTTATGATTACTAAGTCAAGGCGCTACCACTACACCACAGAAGGTTAAAAGGAATCAAACCTTATAGCTTATATCTGCTATACTTAGGAATGAACGCATTCTATCTGAATGCCACTATGTTCATATTACAGATTCCCCAACCTCACTCGTGGCTTCATTTTAGCATTTAATTCAATTCCCAATCTCATTCGGGCCATGAAATAACCAAATAAGCACATTACATATGTGAAAACATGAATCATTTTTTTACCCTGACCGGGACTCGAACCTAGGACTTATGATTACTAAGTCAAGGCGCTACCAGTACACCGCAGAAGGTTAAAAGGAATCCAACCTTATAGCTTATATCTGCTATACTTAGGAATAAACCCAGCTCTCTACTGGGTTTACTATACCTCTGCATTACCTTCATGATGTCTATTCTAAAACTTCTCCTTAGATCTTATTATTATTATTATTATTATTGGCAACAATAATTTTCCTTTGATGATGATTGGGGAGATTATTATTATTATTATTATTATTATTATTATCATCATCATTATTATTATTACTACAAATTCGTAATTAAACCATTATTTTTACTATAAATAATGTAGTTTTGGTTAAATGAACAAGAGTTACTTAAAGATTCTCTCTCTCTCTCTCTCTCCAACATTCTATTCTACCCAACTCCCCACACTCTCTTTGTCCCAGCCAACTAGGGAGGGGCACTTTACACAGTTATTAAAAGTAAATAAACCAACAGATGTACAAACAATGATGAGCCCTTAATAATAATAATAATAATGATGATGATGATAATAATCTCCACAATCATCATCAAAGGAAAATTATTGTTGCCAATGATAATAATAATAATAATAATAAGATCTAAGCAGTATTATTGGAATAGACATCATGAAAGTACTGCAAAGATATATTAAAACCCAGCAGAGAGCTGGATATTCATTATGCATCTTTTATAATCCCTTCACATCTGACAGGTCATTACACTCTCCATCTCTGTTTGTTTTTAAAACCTGATAAAGTCTGCTTTATTTTATATTTTTTTGGCCCATCCTGGTGTCACAATAATCTTAAAAAAAATAAATAAATAAAAAAACGCGATACAGTGAGAACGCGAACCAAGAAACGCGAATAACCGGGGGAACAATATATATATATATATATATATATATATATATATATATATATATATATATATATATATATATATATATATATATATATATATATATATATATTAAAGGTAACAGCACTGTAAGGCTATTAATAAAACTATCTTGTATCTATCCCCTTAATTATATATGGTACTCTGTGTGGAATTAAGAGACAAATCTCATTCTTGCTAGAGTTAGAATAAAAAGAAATAATGAGAAAATTTTAAATCAATATATATTATTCACACACAAGATCATAACTCCATAATGATGTGAGCTTTATGGAAATGTTATATGACGACCTATTAAAAAAAATTAACATATAAGCGACAGGCTGTGCATATGACGATATACGTAAATAATCCACACATTAAAATCTGAAAGTCATTTATTGTATAAAACTGAATGTCTACGAAGGCTCAGACGCCAAGATGGATCGTTGCGCTGTTCTTAAAGCTATTAGATGTTAAACATACAAACTGATATACATGAACTATACATATACAAAAACTTACCTTTGGTGTATAGTTAACAAAGTTCATACTAAGACGTTTCATTTCCCTAGATAAAGACGGAAATCTTTGGATGTTCCTCCTGATGACCTTTGACCTATTCGTGTTGCTTCGCGAAGCTTTTACTATCGATGTGTCACCACTATCGCTAGAGTCAATACTGCCTTCGTCAGTTTGTTTCCCAATGGAATCTCCCTTTGCTTCTTGATATTCCAGGGTTGTGATATCTCTTTTAACTTCAGTCTTAGAGTGCAAAATTTTCCTACCGGAAGGTTCACCGATTTCTTCTAACGAATCAAAATTATCAGTCGATGCTTCAAAATGTCTCAATTTTGAGCCATCACCAATAGTTTCACAAACTTGGCCTTCCATTGTTAAAGCTGAATTGTCAGATACAATTTTATTATGAACACTGTCTTGCAAATGATGCCTTTCCACTGCCACAGCTTTGCTTTCTTTGTCATTCTGTTCTTTAATATCGTTGACATTTTCACTAAAGACACAATTTTCCTTTTTTTCATGGTGTGATGATAGTGTGTCTCTTGACTGATCAATGTCCATGTTTTTAATGTCTTTTCCTTTGTTATCATTTTCTGCTTTTATATCCTTAATGTACATCCTATCATCTTTTCCAACCCATTTCTCAGACAACAAATGTTCTGCTTTAGACTCGTTTTTGCTTAATTCCGACTCTTCTTTTTTCATGACATTCAAAACCACCTTTGTATGATGAATATATTCATCCTCATCTAACTTCTTCAGTACATCATGATGAAATTTTTCTTTTACTTCATCTCCAACAAATTCAATATCTTTCTTAGTTGTGACATCTTTATAACCATTCTCTATTCCACTCTTCATAAGCTCACTCTCAGTATTATTCTTCTTTCTTAACTCCCCCTCATTTTCATCCTCCTCCTTGACCTTACCTCTAGTTTTGGTCACCTCCACAGCATCAACTTTACCATTATTATCATCAATGACAGCATCCGAGACTGATTCTCCACCCTTCGGATCTAACTCCTCTTCTTTTCCATCGCTCTCATCATCGGACATGGCGAGTTTAGCAGCAATGATATCCAAAATATTTGTTTTTGTAGGCTTTACAAGAGCCTTAGGTATGCCTTTAGTATCCTTTTTATCTCTATCATCATCTTCTGCTGTTTTTGGTTTTTCTGCACAAGGGGACACAGTTTCCACAAAGAAGTCTTTGCTAGCATTTCCCTGTTTTTCCAATGGTTTCCCATTAGGAAACTGTAATGCCGATAATGCAAACTTAGCCATTTCTTCATCAATCTCCACAGTTTGAACTTGCTTTTTTGTAAGAGTAACATCTCTATGAATGGGAGGCGTACCAATTGGTAACAAAACACGAGCCCTGACCGAATCTGAATGAGAAGGATTTAGTTTGGTCAAAGAACCACCGAGTGTGAGTAATTTACCACCATCATACACGTAAACAAGTTCTACACTCTTATCAGGAAGAGATATTGAAGATTTCTGGCTCTTAAACACACTTGTTAGAGGTACTAATTTCCCACCTCTCCTGACAAACACATTGGAACCATCTGCTTCCGTTTGCTTACACAGATTTTTATCGTAGTAATACTTATATTTTTCTTTGGGGTATAGAATATCCATGGCATTTACTTCTTCATACGGCTGCAATGGATCTAAAGTGCCTTCGTCAGTCTGTGAGCTATCGTTATGTTCTTCAACTGGTGTATCCGAAGTCTCCGTTTGCACAGGATTACGGACGTACTGTGAATGGGACACTTTGCCATCTGCAAGCATTTCATCACTAAGCCTCGTAACTCCATCCTCTGTTGCCCTGGGGAGAATTATGCATAATATTTATTTGCACTGTTAAGTTTCTCCCATACAGTACTATACACTATATTGTATACTCTCATCCACAACATCTTAAGTGATAAAAGACTGAACTATAAGTCAACATTTCATCCACGAATCTATCACAGAGTTAACATCTGTTCCCTATTAAACAATAAAAACTTTCTCCAAAGACAAGGATATATCATAAAAATATTTTAATGAACATTCAACAGTACACACGCTGAAAACACAATATTCTATTATTAAAATGTTAAATAGTTGATTTTCTTGATTTTTAATAACAGATAATTAACTAAACCAAACATAATTTCAGTTCAAAGCAATGCTGGAATGACAGTCACAATCACTTAGTTGCCCTATCATTCCTTTCAACATCTGTCACATTCAAATTATGTCATATATAAAGGGACATATCGTTGAAGTGTAAAATAGACCTCTCCTGTCACTTGAACCGAGCTCTGATCACATGGAGAGTTGGGAGAGGTCTCTCTCTTTATTATTTCTTTTATTTTCCTTAGATATTAAAGCTTCTAAAATGGCATTATGACCCTTCTCAAAACTAAGTTAATGAATTTCACACACATAATAATGTAAAAACACTCCCCAACGTAAGAATGAGTTACATTCCAAAACTCCGTTCGTAAGTAGAGTACATTTTTTACCTAAACACAACTTACGAACCGACTATCTTGTCTGTATTGTAGATAGAAATGGCAACTGTTGCTATTCCACGTTTCTAAAGCCTGTCTATATTATGTGTACAAGATAGCAAAATACATGACTGAGCCAGAACCCGACTATGGAAACAGCAGAATGGAGAAGCCTGAGCAGGAGATAATACCACTAAGACAGCGATGAAACTCACAATACAGAATGACCAAAGAAAGATGAAAATAGCAAAGACGGAGTAGAATATAGTATAAAACACCTCAAAATTAATTTAATGTAGACAATTTCTTACGAGTGCAACACTAGAACAGGCAAAGAAATCTGCCCTCATCAGACCCAAGCACCAAGAAAACATTAAGAAGAAAAAAAATTAGCAGCTTAATGACAAACAGAAATATGAGAATGATAAAGTTCGAAAAAAGGACATGTTGAAAGAATAGTGAAAGTAATAAAGACCCCTGATATATAACAGGATTAGGCCCCAAGATAATAATAGATGAGCTTTTTGAAAGAAAGAAAGTCATAAGAGTTAAGGAAGAAAGAAGCAAGAAGACAGTTTCATTGTGGAAGGAAAAAAGGAGTCGTTGCTCTTAACATTCTGCAAGCTACAAAGCGATGAGGCCGCTTGACATGAGTTACACCGCTTTGCCAGCAGGGGAGGAATGCAACTTGCTGACTCTTCAGGGTAGCTATGGTAGTAGTACCGATAAATATGAAAAGGAGGCGAAGCCTTCAGGCGAAGAAAAAGAGAATGAAATTTAGAAGTCAGAGCAGCCAAGCTGATGAAGCTGATGGGTTTAGATTCAACCCTATCAAGGAGATAAGTGTAATAAGAAGCACCCCTGATGTGACAACAGTATTTTAAGCAGTAATGAATGAGCCAAAATATTCAGTGTAACGTCATTTACATAATTCAAACATACTTACTTGCACGTAGTAAATGGAAAAAGTAATTTCAGTTTTTCTAAATATAAAATAGCAACTTTTAATAAAAAGTACAGTTAAGGCCAAAGTAAATATGTATGTCCCCTACATGATTCAAACATACATACTTGCATGTTGGAATGGAATAGCTTATGTTAAGCCTTGAGTTCTTATCCAGGAATGCATCCAAGTCATTGCTGAAACAAGGAAATACATACAGGTATTACCACATACTTCATACGGCAAATCTCATACCAATAGAAGCTAATCTGAATACATAAAACTTTAATTTTTCTCAATATTGTATATTCTTTGACTCTTAAAGATTACTATCAACTTCTTCTTTGACCTCTAAAGGTCAAATTCTTACAAATAACAAATCAAATACCCTAATCAAAAGTGTACTTTATTAATTTTATCTTATTAAAAAAATATAGTGCATTTACATCACATTCTTCTACTTTATAAAATGTTCAAAGCCACTAATAAAACCGGCTCACCTAGAGAAAGCGCTGGATTGCTGCACTGGGAGCTCATCATGTTCCAAAATTTGTGAATTATTATTAATGGTATTCTGCTCGACTTCCAACAACCGTTGTGACGTAGACGACGGAGCTGAAGAGCTCATCTTGTTCATTTTCAGTCGTTTCAACTTCATTCCTCTCCTTTTTTTGTTTCTAAACCTCTTGTGTTTTCTCGATACACTGGACAAATCATTTTGTGAGTAGTCCAGCATTTGTTTTTCTGTGTCAAAAGAAACGAAAGTGAAACCATCTATGATGTCTATAAACTCGCCTCTGGAACCTGTCTTACTTTCAACTTGTATATTTTCATCAGGCAAAGCACTATAAGAAGAGACGTGGTACACTCTAGCCTTGGTGCAATTATCTGGAAAGCCAATAAAGGGCTCCTCTTGGGATACAGTATCAATTACAGACATTTTAAGGTTGAGGTCCTCATGAGAATCCTTGTCAACTATTTGTTGTATTACATTATCACAGAACTCTTTATCTAATGGACTACTTTCTTTACTAGTCCCAAGTTCATGTCTCTCATGCTTGGCTGAGGACGTGCTAGGAATAATTATTTGTTCTTTATGAATCTTGACTGAATTAATACACCCATGTAATTTTTTATCAGGTGAGTCCGGGGTAACTTCCTCATTTGGATTGTGTTTATCCTTCAATGAGTCAATTTTAAGAGACATGCTCTCATTATTACTGGATTCCGTTAGGTTTTCCTCATTAACATCATCTCTCTTATCAAGGCCTAGAGCTTTTCTCATATTGGATAACTCCTTTCTGTGACCTACTTGACCTTTAACCAAGGTAATAGTGCTCTCTACAGTCTTTCCTTCGCTGTTATCATCCCTCTGCTTGACGCTATCAACCTTCTCAGATTTGTCACCTGTTTTACATTCAGAATCAGATAGTCTGACATCAGAGCTTGCTCTTTGTGCTATCTGCATAGGTTCAATCATGAGTAGCTTACTGGGAGATTTACACAGGGTCTTATCGGAAGTGAGGACGTATGATGTGGGTTTACTAACGACATAATCGGAATCCTGAGTTCTAGAATTTTTGTTTTTGTTTTCTTCTTTGCCCTTTAATTTACTTTTAAGGCACACACCATCGTCAGCTTCGAGGTAACTCGGGATTTCCTCGCTCGTTTCACCACCAATTGGTTTTTCATTATTGAAAATTTGACTCATCTGTCGCAATATATTGATCTTGTCATTGTGCATCATTATATCCAGTGACCTCTTGGCTACGCTGGCGCTGCTATATACCTGCCGAGGAGAGAGCGTCTTATCGAGTGAAATAGGTGATTTTTTCTTTTGACTGCCAGATCCCTTGCTTCCTTCACTGCTACCAGAGGAATACGAATGATCCAGGGCAACTCTGCCCTCTGGGGAGCGCAACAAATTCTTCCTAATGCAATTCTGACTCTCGTTCAAATTTAATTTATCATCATCACTACTGGAATCCTGAGTTCCCTCAGAACAGAGGTTTGATTCTGAAACTGCAGCTTGAGGAGAACTGTCAGTTAATTTAACTGTATCTCTTTCTGGTGTCGATCGACTCTCAACTTCTCCGACGACAACTTCTTCTGCTTCGATGTCTGAAAAATCAAAGAGCTCCACAGACTGTGGTATTGGGCTTAATCTAAGATTTAAATCATCAGAATCACTGTTCTCTTTTGTTTGACGCTCCATTTTTTGGGGGGTACTAGAACCTGTCATATCCGCATCTTTTTCAATGTCACCTTTCTGAACATTTTCTAATCTACTTTCATATAAACTGCTTTTATTAAAAGAGGCTGACGACAATCGCGGAACACTTGGTATCTTGAGGTGAATTTTTCTGAATTTTAGAGGAGAGCCATCACCTGGGTTGGCAGCAGCGATCGTAACAAGATTTGAGGAGTCTAGTGCTGCACTGCTATCACCTTTTAATACTGTCATACCAGACGACCCTTTAGAGCAAACTTCTCCAAAGACAGCTTCCCCTGAAGAAGAATTTCCAACTTTTTTTCCCACTGGCTTTGAAATAGTTCTTGTAATATTTATATCTCTTTTATTAGCACTTCTAAAGGGAATCAGTCGGTGCTTTGCCTTACTGACTTTTCCCACTATCTCATCATCTTTTACAGATTTTTTGGTATCTTCCAAAACTAGGGGTTTCTTTGTTTTGGGGGCATTTTTTAGTTGACTACTCTCTGTCTGTGGCACTGTAATTGAAGTGGTAGGTCTATTTCTGTTGCTTTCATGTGTATCGTACTTTTCTTTCTGCTTGGAGATGCGCTTCTTCACACCTAGATGCCTTCTTACCTCAGAATTTGATGCAACTTCTTCTTCACTGTTGCTGTCATCAGTTACAGGAAGGGAATTGGTGCCATGAGATGTTTTTTTCAACTGTGATAATTCCAAAAGTCTTCCATCATTATTTTTACTAATTTCTTCAATTTCTGATGTTGATAATAGACTATCATCACTTGTTCTCAGTAATAATCTGTTACTACGCCTCCCTTCACCCCCTATTCCTTCTAAATATTGGGGATTCTTTCTGTCCTCAGCATTACCTCTCACTGGGAACAACCTCATTTTAGTTTTGCTTACAATCATTTCGCAGCTATGAGTTGTTTCTTTACATGAAGCAGGCTGGGCTAGTCGCTTCAAAGATACAGGTGTTTCAAGAACAAGGTTTTTCTTGTCTTTTTTCCCTTCCTTTTTCCCACCTTCAAATAATTTATTCTTAAGAATGTCACCACTCTTAGACTTTATTAATGTTTGTAGTTTGGCTTCCGTTGGCACTCGAGTCCGCCTTCTAGTTGCTATACTTTCTGGATCAAGAACTGGAGGTTCAGACCAACTTTGATTTCTTGCATGACCTTCTTTTAAGAAAATAGTAAGATCAGGAGGTGAATCGTGCATGCTCTCTGCTTTCTTTTCAGTTTTCTGCCGGTTTCCTGAAGTTCCGCTATTGGAAGAAGCTTCGTCATATCCACAAATTCCATCGATATTCTCAGGACGTGCGGTTTCCTTGCTGAAAATATCAGAATTCTCTTTGCCTGCTTTACTGGTAGACGAAACAACTAATCCATGCACTATGATTTTATCTCTTCCAGAAGGAGGACCGGGTGACTGAACATTACCTTGTGCTGCAGTGTCCTTCTTGGGTAATTTCATAACTGAATATGATGAAGTTACCCTAGATTTGCCTTTCGGTGAAGATATAGGAACGTTTTGACTTGAAAATTCTAGTGTCTGATCAGAGCCCCGATATTCTTTTTTCATTCTTGAAGGTGACTCTTCATTCCCTTCACTTTCAGTAGAAGATTTTGAAGGAGAGATACTCATAGATTTGTCTTCATGTGATGCTTTATGACTGGTGCTCTCAGGTCTTTTCTTTCCTAATAGCTTTACATATTCCCTAATATTTTCTCTACTTCTCTCCGTTGATCTTCTCTGACGACTGGGGCTGGCAATACCGTCTGAATCACTCATGACTCAAAATTTTCCTGGTAAGAGAAGAAAATCATACTAATAATATACATATACATGTATTCCCTGCAGGTCATAAGAACTATTTATAAGAGGAGAGAGGGTGCAGGTAATATTCCTCGCCTCTTTTTAATAATTCTGAGTTATGAGAAAATCAAAAGCAGTAGTGAGGACCAGTTACGATGAAAAAATGTCCCTCTGCTGCCTTATAGTTATGCGAATGAATGAAAGTAAATGTGTGGATGCAAAATGATGTGAGGTTGAGAGGCTCTTTATTGAAAGATAGCAAAAAGTCTGAACTAGTTAAGTCAATGTCAAAAGGGAAGAGAGAGGAATAAAGTATTTGGGATAATGAAAGGATAACTGTCAGGTGTAAAATAGAAAAAGGCTAGCGAGGGGTAGCAATATTCTTAGGAGTCGAGTTGTGGATGAGTGATGAGCTGTGAAGGAAGTAGTACTATCTAAGAGATTAATGGGGGGTGGAGGGATGAATGGACTGAGTTGGTAAATGTAGAAGTCTCACATCTGGGCTGCACAAACAGAAGAGATGGGATGGATGGAACTTAAGGAGTCCCTAACTATTTCGAAAGGGTGAAGAGATACTGGTTTTGGCAATCTAAATGCCAAGGTGAATGATATAGAGTTTTACGGTATAGCTAAAAATTATTGTATGCTTTCAAGGAAGACATTTATAATTATGACTGGACAAATAGTTTAAATGTATACACAGCACTCTTGATCACGTGCAGGTGGATAAAGAAATAAAAGATGAGCTTCTTGATCCACAAGAGTTAACACTGCTCTTTGTATTATGCATATGCAGATTACAGGGGTTGGAATGAAGCTGTTGGATAGGTTAGACTAAAGAGCGTTGAGTTGGTTTGGACACATGGAAAGGATGAATGATGAACGAATAGTGAAGAGTGTGGAGTGCAGAAGTGATTGGAGTTAAATCAAGAGGGAGACCTAGAATGAGATGGACGGATGGCATGAAAAGGGCATTGAATGCACATGGAATGTCAGTCGAACAGGGAAGAGTGGGTGCAAAAGATAAGAATGAGTGAAGGAATATTGTGCTTAGATGACGAGGGCCAAAGGGATTTCTCGCATCTGCTAACTCAAAGAACTGTGATGGACGGCTGTGAGGGGAGTTGCCATATGATGAAGCAGTGAAGGTAAACCAGCTGCGACTGTAGGGCCTCAGTGTAGAATAGCCTTGCCCGCCTACCCTGTGGATGAACCAAACAGGGTGGAAGGGGGGGGGAGACTTGGCAACTCTTTATCCCCAAGAAGCTGAGAGGAGTGGTTGAGGTATGTGGATTGTGGTGAAAGCCCATTTCTTGGCTTGGCCACCCCCCTTACAAAGGGAAATGAGGCATATATATATATATATATATATATATATATATATATATATATATATATATATATATATATATATATATATATATATATATATATATATATATATATATATATATATACAGTGTTACCCCGGATATTCGCGTTTCCTGGTTCGCTTTCTTACTCTATCGCATTTTTTTTTTGGATAAATTATTATTTTATTTTATGGGTATATGCAAAACTATTAAAATATTAAAAAAAAAATTCTCAGTATTTTCATTTTTTTTTATTGAAGAAAACATATTTCATTATCTAATTGATAAAAAAAAATTATTTCCCAGCCTACGAATAATAAAACAGTAAAAAATAGTAAAACACATAAATGTAGATAGATAGATAGATACATTTATTGACCACCTCTTTTGAAAAGTACAGTATAATCTTTACAAAAGGAATATTTGGTCCAAATTACAATGAATAAATACAATAGATTTTGTACAATCATCAAATAAGTAGATGAATTTTAAATTAATATACATTGTACTAATAACTGACTGATATACGTACGTACAGTATAACTCACAGTATTGCATCATACGAAATAGTGTTCGATAGCGTACAATGTATTGGGGTCGCAGCTACGTGAGCTAGCATATATATTTATATTTCCAGTAGTTTCATGATTTTATTGATAAAAAAAAACGTATTTCTTAGCCTAAGAATAATATAACAGTAAAAAATAGTAAAAAACATAAATACTAACAGTATTGCAACATGTAAAATACATATCAGCGTTTCGGACAAAGGCTTCCACCATCTTCCATTGTCTCGCCTCACTCGTGTGCGCCATTCACATTGTGCTTATTATTATTATGTTTTGCTTGTGATTTTTTTACTCGCATATTTTAACCTTTGCAATGCCTCCCAAGCATCCTTCATCTTCTAAGGCTTCTTGTAGTAAGCCTAAGCGGCAAAGAAAAATGTTAACCATTGTAGATAAAGTGAAACTCTTAGATATGTTGAAAGAAGGAAAAAAGTTTGTGGATGTCGGCCGCTATTTTACGTAAACGTAAAAATTATCGTAAAATATGGAACCTATGTATGTCAAGTCATCATCACCTCATTCACGGTAAGTTTTCCTATCACTTTCATAAAAAAATTACGTTGCTTTTAACAGTACAGGGAGGGTTTATACAGTGTAAACGTAAAAATACATTAAAATATTTATGTACATATAGGCTGATCCTACTCCGCGGATTTACTGGTTCGCGCCGGGTCCCGGAACCGAACTACCGCGATAATTGAGGTAACACTGTATGTATATATATATATATATATATATATATATATATATATATATATATATATATATATATATATATATATATATATATATATGCTAATAATGAGCTAACAGCTAAATGAGTGCTTCTGGGATATATATATATAGAGAGAGAGAGAGAGAGAGAGAGAGAGAGAGAGAGAGAGAGAGAGAGAGAGAGAGAGAGAGAGAGAGAGAGAGAGGAGAGAGAGAGAGAGAGAGAGAGAGAGAGAGAGGAGAGAGAGAGAGAGGAGAGAGAGAGAGAGAGAGAGAGAGAGAGAGAGAGAGAGAGAGAGAGAGAGAGAGAGAGAGAGAGAGAGAGAGAGAGAGAGAGAGAGAGAGGGAGAGAGAGAGTACACTTTGTGTCTCAATCATGAAAATACAGACACTCCCCTACTTACGAACTAGCTAGGTTCCCAAAGTCTGTTCATAAGTAGAATTGTTTGTAAGTGGTGTTTAGGTAAAAAAAAAAAAAAAAAGTACTGTACAGTAGCTACATACATATGAAGTAATGTACAGTACTTAGGATAAAGACACTTAACTACTGTACTTCATAAAACATAAAGTATGCAGTGTTAATTTTAATACAGTATAAATAATGTAATAACACAGTACAGTACAGTAATACATACATTGTTATATGGGTAGATAATGGGTAGGTGCTTTGTTTTGCAAATGTTCGTAACTAGCGGAGTGTCTGCAATGATGATAATGATGATGATAATAATAATAAGAGGAATAATAATAAGAATAATAATAGTAAAAATAATAATTATAATAATACAGTGGTACCTCTCGTTGTGAACTTAATCTGTTCCTTAACCCCATTCGTGAACTGAAATGTTCGTAACTGGAAGCAATTTTCCCCACTGAAATACGTGTTATTTCAAGAAATCCATTCCCCAACCCCTGAAACATACATTTCTATTTTTTTTTATGGGTTTCTGTGGCAAAAATATAGAATAAAGTTAGAAATAACCTTAATTATTTAAAATATTGTACAATATATTCTAAGTACTCAAATAAAATATGGTACATTATTTACCTTTCTGGTTGATAGTTGCTGGCACATGTGGATGGTGGTGGTGGAGGAGGACTACTACTTCAAAGGAGAGTCCCCGTCCATAAAAGTGTCGGGCAACTGTTAAGGTAAAGGCTGTATTTCTGATATTTTCTCTATACATGTACTCTTACAAGGTGATTCTCTGGCTGGTATTGGAACAAGAAAAAGATTCTAAGAAATTTGTCTTTTTCTTTGTTGATAAATTTTTCTGGAATGGGACATCACATTGTCATTTAAAATGTCACTGCTCTGTTGATCACAGTTCTGTCAGGGTGATGACTCAATGAAAGCCTGCACATCACTCCACTTTACTAAAAATTTCTTTAAACTTTTCACTAGAAACCTTTGCCCTCTCTTCCCCCTCCTCCACTGATTGCTCCTTTCGAATAGTCTTCACCTGTTCATGTTGCAACTCGATCAATTCTTGGGTGGTGAATTCTTGCGTTGACCTCCAAGCCCAAACTTATGCCCGTGGCCACAATCTTGTTCACTATATTAACAGGTCTCTCTTCCTTGAGACCCTTGAAGTCTCTATCAGCCACACAACCTGGCCAAAGTTCCCTATAGGCAGACTGCAACATGTGATAAGAGACTTCCTTCCATGCCTTGTCAATGACCCCTATGCAATGGAGGATATTGAAATGGTCTTTCCAGAATTTATGCAAGGTCAAATCCGTGTCATTGGTGACCTGGTGACACCTGAAAAAAAGACCCTTCAAATACAGTTTCATATCAGAAATGACTTGCTGGTCCATGGGCTAGAGGAGAGGAGTGGTGCTTCGAGGATGAAATTTGACTTTAATGGAGTTCTATTTGATATAAAGGTCTTCTTCCAAACCTGGAGGTTGTGGCAGGAGCATTGTCCATTACCAGAAGACACTAAAGGGGTAAACCTTTTTCCTCAAGATATTTTTTGACAGCTGGTGCAAATACTTCAGTCAAACATTCTATTAAAAGGATATTTGTTACCCAAGCCTTGTTATTTGACCTCCACAGTACCGGAAGGCTACCCCTCAACACATTATTGCTCTTAAAAAAGGGCACATTTTCAGATTGGTAGACTAAAAGAGGCTTAATCTTGCAATCCTCACTTGCATTAGTGCAACATAAAAGTGGAAGCCTGTCCTTCATTAGTTTGTGGCCTGGCAGTGCCTTCTCCTCTTGGGTTAAGTAGGTCCTTCAGAGCATTTTTTCCAAAGCAGTCGTTTCATCACAATTAAAAACTTGCTTCAAGACATAACCTTCACTTTCGATAAATTTAGCGCATTCTAGCACATAATCAACCGCTGCCTTTTGGTCCAAAGTAGTTGCTTCTTCATGCCTAACAAAAATATGAATCCCGGGCGACGAAATTTTTCAAACCAGCCTCTACGTGCTTTAAATTTGTCAATTTTTGTGCCATTAGCACTAGAAACGTTCGCTACTAAATCATATTATAGCCTCACTAACACTATCTCCAGCAAGTTCTTCACTAGCACTCAAAGTGTTCGCTACTAAATCATATTCTAGCCTCATTAACACTCTCCAGCAAGATCTTTATCATTTACCAAAACTAAATTAGTTTTTCTATCTCTTCTATTATCTAAGACTTATGATTTTTTAAAATAGTCACTCCTTTGGCCACATCAGCAGCCTTTAAGGCCTCTTAAATCTTTAAAATAGGCTTTTTAACGCCACTATCACTAATACTTTTCACTTTCTTAGGAGCCATAATAAGGGCTAATTCAGAGTAAAAAGCGAAAAAATTTGGAAATCTACAACAAACGAACTTCATAGTGCAGGCATCAATGTAGGACTGAGCGCAAACACGCGGTAGCCCGAGTGGACGTGGTTGCCTGGGTGGATGTGCACGTGCGTTCGTACCTCGAGGATTACTCGCGGGACGATTCAAAATTTGTTCGAAAATTGTATTCAAAGGTCGATTTGTTCACGGTTGGGGGCATTCGTAGCTGGAGGTTCCACTGTAAAAACAAAAATAATAATAAAGTCCCTAATATTAAATATAGTATTATTATTATTATTACAATAACAATAATACTGTACTGTAATGAATATAATAGCATGTACTATTATTATCATTATCCCTAAATAGCTTCTAGGCTATGTAGTGTGTGGTTTTTAGACTGTTAGATAGGCTTTCGAGTTGAAAAGTTGGTAGTTAGCTACCCCCACCCTAGCTGGCATGACCCGAGTCTCTTACCTATTCTCACAAACACAGAGAGCTTTCTTAATTGTTGCTGTCTCAATGTTTTAATATATATTTATCTGAACAAAAAGTTTAATTGTGGGACATTTGGAAATTGCCTTAGCCCCTTTTTTTTTTCCCCAGATAATTATATTTTGGATTACCAGATGCAGTTACCTTTTCATTCTTACTTGTGTGTATTTTTAATTGTCTTTCAACAAAAGGCATCGTGCACCATTATTATTTGTCAGAAGACTTACAAACTTGAACAAATATATTATGTACCATTCATTCAATCTCCAGTCTCTTTCTATCATATGTATTATTATTATTGTTGTGAGACATTGAACTGAAGGTAGCACACAAAGAAGTATTCATTTTTCTCTATCATACACATGATTATTATTATTATCATTATTGTTGTGAGACACTGACAGGATGGTAGTACAAAAATTTTTCATTTCTCTCTCTCCCACAAAAATAAATATGGTGAATTAATCATATTTACAAGGTACAGGTATTTTACATTGTCACATTAGATGTTGTGCCTGAATAAAAGTATTATTCCTTTTCTAATCATAATGTAATTGTTGCCACTAAACATCCCCCGCCCCAGCCAGAAACAACGGACACTCCTCGAGGCCAACCCATTAGTCAGTTAAGTCAAGAGTTCTGCAGTGCTCCCTCGTTTATCGCGGGGCTTCGGTTCCGGGACCAGCCACAATAGGTGAAAATCCGAGAAGGAGGAGCACTATACATACATAGCTATTTTACATTTAATTTTACCTTTACTGTATAAACCCTGCACTGTTAACAAACCACCCTTTACTTTATTAATAATAGCGTGCAAGCGTAATTTATGTGAACGTGATGGGTAAGCTTACAGTGAATGAGGTGATGATGACGTGAAATACTCCACAACCAATGGCGGCCGACATCCGAGAACCTTCTTCCTTCCTTCAGCATATCTAACAGTTTCACCTCTTCTGTTATGGTCAACATCTTCCTTTGCCACTTAGGCTTACTACCAGAAGCCTTAGAAGATGAAGGATGCTTGGGAAGCATTGCAGGGGTTGAAATACAAGTTGAAGGACGCTAGGGAAGCATTGCAGGGGTTGAAATACAAGTTGAAGGACCCTTGGGAAGCATTGCAGGGATTAAAATACAAATTTCACAAAATCACAAGCACAACGTATCAAGAAGCACAACACGAAAAACAATTCTGTGATTCGTCACCTCCCACCCATTAGACAATAGCATCCCATGTACTATCTCACGTAGGTGCGACCCTTTGCGCTTTCCAAGACGCCACTACGCTATCGTACAGCATTCTATATGGTGCAATACTGTGAGTTTCATGTTTAAATTTATGTTTTTTACTGTTTTATTATTCTTAGGCTAGGAAATCCTTTTTTTATCAATAAAATAAAAAAAAATTATTTCAATAAAATAATGAAAATACTGAAAATTTTAATATTTTAATATTCTCGCATATACCCAGAAAAAAAAAAAAAGCTCGCCAAAAAAACGAGATGCACTGAATTTGTGAAACGCGAATCGCGATATAGCGAGGGATCACCGTATATATATATATATATATATATATATATATATATATATATATATATATATATATATATATATATATATATATATATATATATATATATACTGTGTATATGTATATATACAGTGTTACCCCGGTTATTCGCGTTTCTTGGTTCGCGTTCTCACTCTATCGCGTTTTTTTTTTTTGGATAAATTATTATTTTATTTCATGGGTATATGCAAAAATATTAATATATAAAAAAAAAAAATTCAGTATTTTCATTTTTTTATTGAAAAAAACATTTCATTATCTAATTGATAAAAAAAAATTATTTCCCAGCCTACGAATAATAAAACAGTAAAAAATATAAATGTAGATAGATAGATACGTTTATTAACCACCTCTTTTGAAAAGTACAGTATAATCTTTACAAAAGGAATATTTGGTCCAAATTACAATGAATAAATACAATAGATTTTGTACAATCATCAAATAAGTAGATGAATTTTAAATTAATATACATTGTACTAATAACTGAATGATATACGTACGTACAGTATAACTCACAGTATTGCATCATACGAAATAGTGTTCGATAGCGTACAATGTATTGGGGTCGCAGCTACGTGAGCTAGCATATATATTTATATTTCCAGTAATTTCATGATTTTATTGATAAAAAAAACGTATTTATTAGCTTAAGAATAATAAAACCGTAAAAAATAGTAAAAAACATAAATACTAACAATATTGCAACATGTAAAATACAATACCGCTATCAGCGTTTTGGACAAAGACTCGTTCAGTCTAACTCACGTGTGCGTCGTTCACAATGTGCTTATTAAACGTTTTACTTGTGTTCGATAGCGTACAATGTATTGGGGTCGCAGCTACGTGAGCTAGCATATATATTTATATTTCCAGTAGTTTCATGATTTTATTGATAAAAAAAACGTATTTCTTAGCCTAAGAATAATATAACAGTAAAAAATAGTAAAAAACATAAATACTAACAGTATTGCAACATGCAAAATACGATACCGCTATCAGCGTTTCGGACAAAGGCTTCCACCATCTTCCATTGTCTAGCCTCACTCGTGTGCGCCATTCACGTTGTGCTTATTATTATTAATATGCTTTGCTTGTGATTTTTTTACTCGCATATTTTGACCTTTGCAATGCCTCCCAAGCATCCTTCATCTTCTAAGGCTTCTTGTAGTGAGCCTAAGCAGCAAAGGAAAATGTTAACAATTGTAGATAAAGTGAAACTCTTAGATATGTTGAAAGAAGGAAAAAAGTTTGTGGATGTCGGCCGCTATTTTACGTAAACGTAAAAATTATTGTAAAATATGGAACTCATGTATGTCAAGTCATCATCACCTCATTCACGGTAAGTTTTCCTATCACTTTCATAAAAAAATTACGTTGCTTGCTGTTATTTATAATGTAAAGGGTGTTTTTTTAACAGTACAGGGAGGGTTTATACAGTGTAAACGTAAAAATACATTAAAATATCTATGTACATATAGGCTGATCCTACTCCGCAGATTTCCTGGTTCGCACCGGGTCCCGGAACCGAACTACTGCGATAAGGGAGGTAACACTTTACATACAGCAACCCCTCGCTATATTGCGGTTCACCTATCGTGAATTCAGTGCATCGTGGGTTTTTTTGGGGCGATTTTTTTTTTCTGGGTATATGCAAAACTATTAAAAAAATAAAAATGTTCAGTATATTCAGTATTTTATTGAAAAAAATATTTTCATTACTTTATTGATACAAAAATTTATTTCCCAGCCTAAGAATAATAATACAGTAAAAAAATAGTAAAAGAAAAAAAAATATTTGAACATTTAACTCTGCACCATAGAAAGTACGATACCGGTATCAGCGTTCCGGAAAACGCAAAGGGTCGCACCTACGTGAGCTAGCATATATTAAAATTTCTAGTAGTTTCGTGATTTTATTAATAAAAAAACGTATTTCTTAGCCTAAGAATAATAAAACAGTAAAATATAGTAAAAAACATAAATACTCACAGTATTGCACCATGTAAAATACGATACCGGTATCAGCATTTCGGAAAACGAAAAGGGTCGCACCTACATGAGCTAGTACATATTGAAATTTTCATTATTTTATTGATAAAAAAAAGTATTTCCTAGCATAAGAGTAATAAAACAGTAAAAAAATAGTAAAAAACAATAATTTCAACATATACGCTCACAGTATTGCACCATGTGAAGTACTGTACGATAGCGTACACTGTATTGGCGTCTTGGAAAACGCAAAGGCTCGCACCTACGTGAGATAGTTCATGGAATGCTATTGGTTGAAAGAGTGAGAGACGACGAATCACAGAATTGTTTTTCTGTATGTTCGGTATCATGGGGTCTGATTGGCTTTTGATTGAAGCTTGGTTCTCCCACCATCTTCCATTGTCTCGCCTCACTCGTTCAGTCTAACTCACATGGGCGCCGTTCGCGTTGTGCTTATTAATATGTTATGCTTCAGGGGTTCTTTCGATAACAGTCTCCTATGCCTCAACAGACTCCTCTTTAATTTCAAGCGGCTCCTGCAGATCTCCTTTAACGTCTGATTTACAAGAGATTTCCTCTACTGAGGGATCATCAGTATCATTTCCTTTGCCTTAACAGACTCCTCTTTAATTTCAAGCGGCTCCTGCAGATCTTCTTTAACGTCTGATTTACAAGAGATTTCCTCTACTGGGGGAGAATCAGTATCATTTCCTTTGCCTCAACAGACTCCTCTTTAATTTCAAGTGGCTTCTGCAGATCTTCTTTAACGTCTGATTTACAAGAGATTTTCTCTACTGGGGGCGCATTAGTATCATTTTCATATATATATATATATATATATATATATATATATATATATATATACAGTGATCCTTCGCTGTATCGCGTTTCTTGGCTCGCGATTTCACTGTACCGCGATTTATTAGGGCAAATTTTTTTTGGAGGGTATATGCAAAAATATTAAAATATAAAAAAAATACAAATTTTCAGTATTTTCATTTTTTTTATTGAAATAAACATATTTCATTATCTAATTGATAAAAAAAAATTCATTTCCCAGCCTACGAATAATAAAACAGTAAAAAATAGTAAAAAACATAAATTTAGATATACAGTATAACTCACAGTATTGCATCATGTGAAATAGTGTCCGATAGCCTACAATGTATTGGGGTCGCAGCTACGTGAGCTAGCATATATATTTATATTTCCAGTAGGTTCATGATTTTATTGATAAAAAAAATGTATTTCTTAGCCTAAGAATAATAAAACAGTAAAAAATGGTAAAAAAACATAAATACTAACAGTACTGCACCATGTAAAATACGATACCGCTATCAGCGTTTCAGAAAACGAAAAGGGTCGAACCTACGTAAGATAGTACATATTGAAATTTTCATTATTTTATTGATAAAACAAGTATTTCCTGGCCTTAGAGTAATAAAACAGTAAAAAATAGTAAAAAACATAAATTTAGAGATATAACTCACAGTATTGTGAGTTATACATCTTATTGCAATTCCCTTTACTATTGTTTGCCCAACAATTTATTAAAAAAACTTCAGATCATTCAAAATAAAGCAACAAGATTAATAAAAGGCACACAGCGACATCAAAGAATTGCACCGACACTGATTGAAGTGCATTGGCTGCCGATAAAAGCAAAAATTGCAAACAAAATCTGTTTGCTAACCTACAAGACATTAAAGACCGGAGAACCGAAATACTTACATGAGTATTTAGTCCCTTTTGAACTTGGAACAAACATCACAGTGAGACATGCAAATGACAAATATAGACTGCATGAACCAAGATCTAATCTAAATATAGGTAGTAGAACCTATCAATATAGTGCTCCAAGATTATATAATGAATTATCAGTGCTACTCAAAGACAGTGAAGATGTGGTGAAATTCAAGAAAAAACTGAAAACATTCTTATTTGAAAAATGATACGATATCGCACTCTTTACTATAAATGAGCCTTTCAAGGTGTGAGATAAAAAGTAAAAAAAATGAAAATTTAAATAAACTTAAGACCTGCCAGAGAGGAGGCGAAGCCTTCTACAGGAGAATATAAAACACTAAAAGTTAACGTAAAAGTAAAGTATTGCATCATGTGAAATAGTGTCCGATAGTGTACAATGTATTGGGGTCGCAACTACGTGAGCTAGCATATATATAAAAATTTCCAGTAGTTTCATGATTTTATTGATAAAAAAAACGTATTTCTTAGCCTAAGAATAATAAAACAGTAAAAAATAGTAAAAAACATAAATGCTAACAGCATTGCACCATGTAAAATACGATACCGCTATCAGTGTTTCCGACAAAGGCTTGCACCATCTTCCATTGTCTCGCCTCACTCGTTCAGTCTAACTCACGTGTGCGCCGTTCACGTTGTGGTTATTAATATGTTTTGCTTGTGATTTTTTTACTCGCATATTTTAACCTTTGCAATGCCTCCCAAGCATCCTTTATCTTCTAAGGCTTCTGGTAGTGAGCCTATGTGGCAAAGGAAGATGTTAACCATTACAGATAAGGTGAAACTGTTAGATATGTTGAAAGAAGGAAAAAGCTTTATGGATGTCGACCGCTATTTTGGCCTCAATGAATAACAGCCGTAAAGCTGTTATTGGCTGCGGAATAATTTCCTATAGAGTCTACAAACCATTACCACCTCATTCACGGTAAGTTTACCTATCACGTACATATAAATTTACGTTGCATTCTGTTATTTATAAAGTAAAGGGTGGTTTTTTAACAGTGCAGGGAGGGTTTATACAGTAAACGTAAAGATTAATGTAAAATACCTATGTACATGAGTATGTCATATAAATTTACGCTTGCATGCTGTTATTTATGAAGTAAAGGGTGGTTTGTTAACAGTACAGGGAGGGTTTATACAGTTTATACGATGTAAACGTAAAAATAAATTAAAATATATATGTACATATAGGCTGATCCTACTCTGCGATTTTCCTGTCTCACGCCGGGTCCCGCAACCGAACCTTCGCGATAATTGAAGGAGCACTGTATATATATATATATATATATATATATATATATATATATATATATATATATATATATATATATATATATATATATATATATATATACAGTGATCCTTCGCTCTATCGCGTTTCTTCCCTCACGAATTCACTGTATCGCGATTATTTTGGCAATTTTTTTTTTTGTGGGTATATGCAAAAATATTAAAATATTAAAAAAATAAAAATATTCAGTACAGTGTTCCCTCGGTTATTCGCGTTTCTTGGTTCGCGTTCTCACTCTATCGCGTTTTTTTTGGGATAAATTATTATTTTATTTCATGGGTATATGCAAAAATATTAATATATTACAAAACAATTCTCAGTATTTTCACTTTTTTTTTTATTGAAAAAAACATATTTCATTATCTAATTGATAAAAAAAAAAATATTTCCCAGGCTACGAACAATAAAACAGTAAAAAATAGTAAAAAAACATAAATTTAGAGATAGATAGATACGTTTATTGACCACCTCTTTTGAAAAGTACAGTATAATCTTTACAAAAGGAATATTTGGTCCAAATAACAATGAATAAATACAATACATTTTGTACAATCATCAAATAAGTAAATGAATTTTAAATTAATATACATTGTACTAATAACTGAATGATATACGTACGTACAGTATAACTCACAGTATTGCATCATGAGAAATAGTGTTCGCTAGCGTACAATGTATTGGGGTCGCAGCTACGTGAGCTAGCATATATATTTATATTTCCAGTAGTTTCATGATTTTATTGATAAAAAAATATATTTATTACCCTAAAAATAATAAAACAGTAAAAAATAGTAAAAAACATAAATACTAACAGTATTGCAACATGTAAAATACGATACCGCTATCAGCGTTTTGGACGAAGACTCGTACAGTCTAACTCACGTGTGCGCCGTTCACGTTGTGCTTATTAAACGTCTTGCTTGTGTTCGATAGCGTACAATGTATTGGGGTCGCAGCTACGTGAGCTAGCATATATATTTATCTTTCCAGTAGTTTCATGATTTTATTGATAAATAAAAACGTATTTCTTAGCCTAAGAATAATAAAACAGTAAATAACATAAATACTAACAGTATTGCAACATGTAAAATACGATACCGCTATCAGCGTTTCGGACAAAGGCTTCCACCATCTTCCATTGTCTCGCCTCACTCGTGTGCGCCATTCACGTTGTGCTTATTATTATTAATATGTTTGGCTTGTGATTTTTTTACTCGCATATTTTAACCATTGCAATACCTCCCAAGCATCCTTCATCTTCTAAGGCTTCTTGTAGTGAGCCTAAGCAGCAAAGGAAAATGTTAACCATTGTAGATAAAGTGAAACTCTTAGATATGTTGAAAGAAGGAAAAAGGTTTGTGGATGTCGGCCGCTAATTTACGTAAACGTAAAAATTATTGTAAAATACTGTACCTATGTATGTCAAGTCATCATTACCTCATTCACGGTAAATTTTCCTATCACTTTCATAAAAATTTACGTTGCTGGCTGTTATTTATAATGCAAAGGGTGTTTTTTTAATAGTACAGGAAGGGTCTATACAGTGTAAACGTAAAAATACATCAAAATATTTATGTACATATAGGCTAATCCTACTCCACGGATTTCCTGGTTCGCGCCGGATCACGGAACCGAACTACCGCAATAAGGGAGGTAACACTGTATTTTCATTTTTTTATTGAAAAAAAAAATTTCATTATTTAATTGATAAAAAAAATTTATTTCCCAGCCTACGAATAATAAAACAGTAAGAAATAGTAAAAAAACATAAATTTGAAAATGTAACTCTGCACCATAGAAAGTACGATACCGGTATCAGTGTTTCGGAAAAGGCAAAGGGTCGCACCTACGTGAGCTAGCATATGCTAAAATTGCCAGTAGGTTCATGATTTTATTGATAAAAAAATGTATTTCTTAGCCTACGAATAATAAAACAGTAAAAAATAGTAAAAAACATAAATACTAACATTATTGCACCATGTAAAACACGATACCGGTATCAGCATTTCGGAAAACGAAAAGGGTCGCACCTACGTGAGCTAGTACATATTGAAATTTTCATTATTTTATTGATAAAACAAGTATTTCCTAGCCTAAGAGTAATAAAACAGTAAAAAATAGTAAAAAACATAAATTTAGATATATAACTCACAGTACTGCATCATGTGAAATACTGTCCGATAGCGTACAATGTATTGGGGTCGCACCTACGTGAGCTAGCATATATATTAAAATTTCCAGTAGTTTCATGATTTTATTGATAAAAAAACGTATTTCTTAGCCTAAGAATAATAAAACAGCAAAAAATAGTAAAAAAACATAAATACTAACAGTATTTCACCATGTAAAATACGATACCGGTATCAGCGTTTCTGACAAAGGCTCGCACCTACGTGAGATAATTCATGGAATGCTATTGGCTGAAAGAGTGAGAGATCTGTATCATGGGGTCTGATTGGCGTTTTCATTGAAGTTTGGTTCTCCCACCATCTTCCATTGTTTCGCCTCAATCGTTCAGTTTAACTCACGTGTGCGCAGTTCACGTTTTGCATGTGATTTTTTTACTCGCGTATTTTAACCTTTGCAATGCCTCCCAAGCATCCTTCATCTTCTAAGGCTTCTGGTAGTGAGCCTAAGCGGCAAAGGAAGATGCTAGCCATAACAGCTAAGGTGAAACTCTTACATATGCTGAAAGAAGGAAAAAGGTTTACGGATGTCGGCCGCTATTTTGGCCTCAATGAATAACAGCCGTAAAGTTGTTATTGGCGGAGGAATAATTTCCTATAGAGTCTACAAACCATTACCACCTTATTCAAGCTAAGTTTACCTATCACGTACATATAAATTTACGTTGCATGCTGTTATTTATAAAGTAAAGGGTGGTTTTTTAACAGTACAGGGAGGGTTTATACAGTGAACGTAAAAATAATTGTAAAATACCTATGTACATGAGTATGTCATGTCATTACCACCTCATTCACAGTAAGTTTATCTATCACTTTCATATAAATTTACACTTGCATGCTGTTATCTATGAAATAAAGGGTGGTTTGTTAACAGTACAGGGAGGGTTTATACAGTGTAAACGTAAAAATAAATTAAAATATCTATGTACATGTAGGGTGATCCTACTTCGCGAAAATTCCTCTACCGCGCCGGGTCCCGGAACCGAACCTTCGCGATAAACAAAGGATCACTGTATATATATATATATATATATATATATATATATATATATATATATATATATATATATATATATATATATATATATATATATATATATATATATTATATATATATATATATATATATATATATATATATATATATATATATATATATATATATATATATATATATATATATATATTTTTAACACTGAACTGTTAACGTACAGTCTAAAATGGTAGGAAAAGCCCATTAAATAAAACAACGAAAATATATACTGTATATTTAAAAAGTACTTATTAATTTCGTGACCTAACTGGTCACCTTCTCAAACTTTTCCTACCATATATATATATATATATATATATATATATATATATATATATATATATATATATATATATATATATATATATATATATATATATATATATACAGTAATCCCTCGCTATATCGCAGTTCACTTATTGCAGATTCAATGTATCGCGGGTTTTTTTTATGGGTATATGCGAAAATATTAAAATTTTAAGAATAAAAATGTTCAGTAGTTTCATTATTTTATTGAAAACAAAAATTTTCATTATTTTATTGATACAAAAATGTATTTCCAAGCCTAAGAATAATAAAACAGTAAGAAATAGTAAAAAAAACATAAATTTTAACATGTAACTCTGCACCATAGAAAGTACGATACCGGTATCAGCGTTTCGGAAAACCCAAAGGGTCACACCTACGTGAGCTAGCATATACTAAAATTTCCAGTTGCTTCATTATTTTATTGATATAAAATATGTATTTCTTAGCCTAAGAATAATAAAACAGTAAAAAACATAAATAATCACAGTATTACACCATGTAAAATAAGATACCGGTATCAGCGTTTCGGAAAACGAAAAGGGTCGCACCTACGCGAGCTAGTACATATTGAAATTTTCATTATTTTATTGATAAAATAAGTATTTCCTAACCTAAGACTAATACAACAGTAAAAAATGGTAACAAATAAATTTAAACATATACATTCACAGTATTGCACCACGTGAAATACTGTACGATAGCGAACACTGTATTGGCGTCTTGGAAAACGCAACGGCTCACACCTACGTGAGATAGTTCATGGAAAGCTATTGGCTGAAAGGGTGGGAGATGAAGAATCACAGAATTGTTTTTCTGTATCACGGGTCTTATTGGCATTTTGATTGAAGTTTGGTTCTCCCACCATCTTCCATTGTCTCGCCTCATTCGTTCAGTCTAACTGACATGTGCGCAGTTCACGTTATACTTATTAATATGTTATGCTTCAGGGGTTGGGTTCTTACGATAAGAGTCTCCTATGCCTCAAAAGGCCCCTCTTTAATTTCCAGCGGCAAGAATACAAGAGATTTCCTCTACTGGGGGAGCATCAGTATCATTTCCTTTGCCTTAACAGACTCTTTAATTTCAAGCGGCTTCTACAGATCTTCTTTAACGTGTGATTTACAAAATTTCCTCTACTGGGGGAGCATCAGTATCGTTTCCTTTGCCTCAACAGACTCCTCTTTAATTCAAGCGGCTTCTGCATATCTTCTTTAACGTGTGATTTAAAAGAGATTTCCTCTACTGGGGGAGCACTAGTGTCATTTTCACAGTTCTCAATGCCATCCACCTCCATCATAGAAGGAGAAGGAACACAATTGGTTTCTGAAGACTGACCTGAATTGGGACCAGTTTGTACAAAGTACTATTGTATTTCAAAACATCACTGATAGGATACTTGGCCTCTCCACTTAAATATTTTTCATAATGATCAAGAGATTTCCTTCATACTGTATACAGTGTTCCCCCCCTTATCGCAGGGGTTCGGTTCCGGGACCCCGCGCGAAGCAGGAAAATCGCGGAGTAGGATCAGCCTATATGTACATAGATATTTTAATTTATAATTACGTTTACACCGTATAAACAGCATAAACCCTCCCTGTACTGTTAACAAACCACCCTTTACTTCATAAATAACAGCATGCAAGCATAAATTTATATGACATACTCATGTACATAGGTATTTTACAATTATTTTTACGTTTACTGTATAAACCCTCCCTGCACTGTTAAAAAACCACCCATTACTTTATAAATTACAGCATGCAACGTAAATTTATATGTACGTGATAGGTAAACTTACCTTATCTGTTATGGTTAACATTTTGCTTTGCTGCTTAGGCTCACTACAAGAAGCTTTAGAAGATGAAGGATGCTTGGGAGGCACTGCAAAGGTTAAAATATGCAAGTAAAAAAATCACAAGCAAAACATATTAATAATAAGCACAATGTGAACGGCGCACACGAGTGAGGCGAGACAATGGAAGATGGTGGAAGCCATTGTCCGAAACGCTGATAGCGGTATCGTATTTTACATGTTGCAATACTGTTAGTATTTATGTTTTTTACTATTACTGTTTTATTATTCTTAGGCTAAGAAATACGTGTTTTTAATCAATAAAATCATGAAACTACTGGAAATATAAATATATATGCTATCTCACGTAGCTGCGACCCCAATACATTGTACGCTATCGAACACAAGCAAAACGTTTAATAAGCACAACGTGAACGGGGCATACGTGAGTTAGACTGAACGAGCCTTTGTCCGAAACGCTGATAGCGGTATCGTATTTTACATGTTGCAATACTGTTAGTATTTATGTTATTTACTACTTTTTACTGTTTTATTATTCTTAGGCTAAGAAATACGTTTTTTTATCAATAAAATCATGAAACTACTGGAAATATAAATATATATGCTAGCTCACGTAGCTGCGACCCCAATACATTGTATACTATCGAACACTATTTCGCATGATGCAAAACTGTGAGTTATACTGTACGTACGTATACCATTCAGTTATTAGTACAATGTATATTAATTTAAAATTCATTTACTTGATCTATTGTATTTATTCATTGTAATTTGGACCAAATATTCCTTTTGTAAAGACTATACTTTTGAAAAGAGGTGGTCAATAAATGTATCTATCTATCTAAATTTATGTTTTTTACTATTTTTTACCGTTTTATTATTCGTAGGCTGGGAAATAAATTTTTTTTATCAATTAGATAATGAAATATGTTTTTTCAATAAAAAAATGAAAATACTGAGAACTTTTATTTTTTAATATTTTAATATTTTTGCATATACCCAAAAAATAAAATAATAATTTGCCAAAACAAAAGACCGTGGTACAGTGAAAACGCGAACCAAGAAAAGCGATACAGGGGTGGAACACTGTATTCAATTCACTTCATAACTTACCCACGAGGAAATCGAAGAACCTGGCCTTACACTCGGACGTTTGGCAGTCCTCTATGAACACATGACAGCACTCCAACAACTCTCACAAGAACATGATGATAATATGGTTCGTTCAGTGACCTTCTGCCACCTTCTTGACGATGCCATATCATTACCACCTCATTCACGGTAAGTTTACCTATCACCTTCATATACAAAAAAATTTTAATTTATGCTTGCATGCTGTTATTAATAAAGTAAAGGGTGGTTTGTTAACAGTACAGGGAAGATCTATACAGTAAACGTAAAAATAAATGTAAAATACCTATGTACATATAGGGTGATCCTACTTCATGGAAATTCACCTATCGCGGTCGGTCCCTGAACCTAACCCCCGCGATAAACGAGGTATCACTGTGTATATATATATATATATATATATATATATATATATATATATATATATATATATATATATATATATATATATATATATATATATATATATATATATATATATATATATATATATATATATATATATATATATATACACACACACAGTCATCCCTCGTTTATCACGGGGGTTCGGTTCCAGGACCGACCGCAATAGGTGAATTTCCGCGAAGTAGGAACTCCTTAAAAAAAAAAAAAAAAAAAAAAAAAAAAAAAAAAAAAAAAAAAAAAAAAAAATCCTTTTTTTTTTTACACTTCTTCCACGAGTACAAAGAGGATTACGATAAGAAAAGATCATCATCATCATTATATATATATATATATATATATATATATATATATATATATATATATATATATATATATATATATATATATATATATATATATATATATATATATATTGACATTTATTATCCTACTAGGAATCCTGTTCCATGTAATGACCTGTCAGATGTGAAGGGATTTTAAAAGATGTGCAATGAATATCCAGCTCTCTGCTGGGTTTTAATATACCACAGCATTACTAACATGATGTCTATTCCAAAAATTCTACTTAGATCTTATTATTATTATTATTATTATTACTATTTTTAACAATAATTTCCTTTGATGATGATTGTGGAGATTATTATTATTATTAATATCATTATTATTACGAATTTGTAATTAAACCATTATTTTTACAATAAATAATGTAGTTTTGGTTGAATGAACAAGAGTTAATCAAAGATGTCTCTCTCTCTCTCTCTCCAACATTCTATTCTACCCAACCCAACCCCACACTCTCTTCATCCCAGCCAACTAGGGAGGGGCACTGTACACAGTTATTAAAGTAAATAAACCAACAAATGTACAAACAATGATGAGCCCTTAATAATAATAATAATAATAATAATAATAATAATGATAATAATCTCCACAATCATCATCAAAGGAAAATCGTTGTTGCCAATAATAATAATAATAATAAGATCTAAGGAGAATTATTGGAATAGACATCATGAAAGTAATGCAGAGGTATATTAAAACCCAGCAGAGAGCTGGATATTTATTACACATCTTTCATAATCCCTTCACATCTGACAGGTCATTACACTCTCCTTCTCTGTTTCTCTTTACAGCCTGATAAAGGCTGCTTTATTTTATAATTTTTTGGCCCATCCTCGCATCACAATAAGGCTTAAAAAAAAAAAAAAATAATAATAATAATAATCCACGATACAGTGAATCCGCGATAGGTGAACTGCGATACAGCGAGGAATTACTGTATATATATCTCCCAATAAGCACATTACCATATGTGAAAACATGAATCATTTTTACCCTGGCTTAGTAATTATAAGTCTCAGGTTCAAGTCCGGGTTCGAAGTAAAAATGATTCATATATATATATATATATATATATATATATATATATATATATATATATATATATATATATATATATATATATATATATATATATCCAAATAAGCACATTACCATATGTGAAAACATGAATCATTTTTACCCCAGCTTAGTAATTATAAGTCTTAGGTTCAAGTCCCGGTCGGGGTAAAAATGATTCATATATATATATATATATATATATATATATATATATATATATATATATATATATATATATATATATATATATATATATATA